>RJWJ010008280.1:0-53915 GCA_004363605.1 Indri indri | reverse complement strand
GACTTCTAGGTAGTTTCAGAAAGTGATAATGGATGACTCAGATTTGCAACAGAAGAAAGAAAGAGAAAGTAAGAGATGTTAAGGGAAAACAAAACTAATACTAACTTTTAATTCTAACAGACTAATTTTAAGAGTCTAGTATTAAATTTTCTTTCCTATTCTAATTTACAAGCCCCTTTACTCCATTTTATTACACACTTGTACCTCCTCCCCATTACCGCCAATATACTCCATCCCCTGTTTCCTCTCTCATATCTTTTAAAGCTTTAATTAAGCACTATTTATATTTAAGTATTATTCATGGGAGGTCATTTTTATTTTTTTTGACGGAACTCTCATATTAGGCTCCAACAGACCAAACAAAAATGGAGTACTTCATGTTAAGTGCTATAAAATAAAACTGAAACAGTAAGGAAGAAGGTAAATTCCCCAAAAGACTAGTTTTTTTCTGAAAACAGGAAATTCACAGCAACCAATTATTATATTAATAGAAAAGGCTCAGTCAACCTGAGTCAGTCTAATAAGAAAGTCCCTTCTGCTTTAACCCTTATAACAAGAGTAACCTGATGTTAACAGTCAGGTTGTAGTTTGTTCTTGATTCTTGGTGTGTTCTTGGCCAAAGAATGAAGAGACACATTGAAAGCAAGGTAAGCATGAAACAAAGTTTATTGAGGAAGAGCAAAATAGATTTATAGAGCAAAAGCAAGATACATTTGCCACAGCAACGAACAGCCACCCTTTTGTAACAAGAAGCTCTGGTTATGGTCTGGGGTCCTGTTTTATATTGCCTGGATTGGGCTCGCCTCATGGTTCAAACGTTACCACTGAAGCACTTTGATGGACAGTTAAGGACATAATAATTATCCTTAGATTACTGTAGGTCATTTTCCAGGCTCTATTGTGCCTGGGCTGTCTGGCCCAGGGGCTGTGGAATTTTTTACATTCTTTTGCAGATTGGCAGGGCATGCCTCCTTCCCCCAGGTGTGGCAATTGCTTGAGGCAGCACCAAGGTGGGGTGCCTGCTTATGTCTGTAGGAGAGCCAGGGTCCCTCTACGTAACGTTAACTGATCTGCTTTTTTTCTATTATTCTGTTGCCATGTTCTCACCTTGCAAAAGCCAACTATTCTGCCGTGCCCAACAGAGCACTCATAATATTTTATAGAATAAAAGGCTGACTGATTCTAGAATCATGAATAAAGGGCAATTAGATACTTAAACTACATTTGTTGTAATTTTATCTTTTAATACTTGTATTTGTCTTAGCGTAGCCTTGGAAATAAAATCATTGTGTCCTTCCTGGAAGTGAAGAACGACAGCAAGCAGGAAGATGAGGTATGTATATAGATTACTCCAATTTGAACCATCAATATAAGTTAAATTTTTGTGCAGATATATTTCTAATGCTTGGAAGCCTAAAAATAAAACAAAACAAACAAAGTCCCTTCCAATTGTGATTGCTCTTGCCACACTCCCATACATGAAAAGACACTGTTATATATTCTGGTTTATAAACAATTTGGCATGCTTCAAGAAATTCATTCATTCATTCATTCCGTGTTCCAGCTATGTACCAGGCACACTGTTCTAGACACTGGGAGACAGACAATAAACAAACAAATGAGTAAAGCAAAAAAAAAAAAAAAAAGCTCATAAAGTGTATTACTAATGATTTTATATTGCTTACATATTGAGATGATAATATTTTTGACATATTGAATTAAGCTTGATTATTAAAACTATGTTTCTTTAAAAAAACAGTTTATAAGCATATTTAAACTAATATAAACATATTTTCTACTTTCCCCACATTTAAAAAAATTCCTATGCACACTGTTCTATCCTTTGCTTTTAAAACCTAAAGTTGCATCTTAGTATTTTATAACAGTATAAAGAGCTTCCTTAGACCTGCATGGTACTTTTGTAAGGATATACTATTTAAATCTTCATTAATATTTAGACTAACTCTAGCTTTAAAATCAGTGATATAATAGATAATGCTGTAAACATATCTCTGTACATCTGCAAATATGTCAGTTGGATAAACACCCAGAAGTGGAATTCCTGGGTCAAAGGTTATGTAAAATGTTGCTATAATGCTGCCATAGTATATGTGTTAGGTAGACAGTACGGGATCTCTGGCTTTCTTAGTGTCAAAGGTGGGCGCCCCACCCTGGTGCTACCTCAAGTAATTTTCACAGCTAGGGAAGAAGGACAAGGTTGGGCACCAGGCCTTGGTGCTGCCCCATCTTGATCCCACCCCAAGCAATTGCCACACCTTGGGGAAGGAGGCATGCCCTGCCAATCTGCAAAAGAATGCAGAGAATTCCACAGCCCATGGACCAGACAGCCCCGGCACAATAGGGTCTGGAAAATGACCTAGAGTAATCTAAGGATAATTATCGTGTCCTTAACTGTCCATCAGAGTGGTTCAATGGTGACATTTGCACCATGAGGAGGGTCCAATCCAGACAATATAAAACAGACCCTCACTTTTTGATAGGGTTGTTTCATTTTTTCTTCTTGATTTTCCTGAGTTCTAAATAGATGCTGGTTATCAGCCCTCTGTCAGATTTGTAGCACACAAAAATTTTCTCCCATTCTGTGGGTTGCCTGTTTGCTCTTCAGACAGTTTCTTTGGCTGTACAGAAGCTTTTATTTTGATCAGGTCCCATTTATTTATTTTTGTTGTTGCTGTGATTGCCTTTGGGGTCTTCTTCATAAATTCTTTGCCTAGGCCAATGTCTAGAAGAGTATTTCCAACATTTTCCTCTAGAATTCTAATAGTTTCGCTCCTTAGGATTAAATCTGTTACCCAGCGTGAGTTGATTTTTGTGAGAGGTGAAAGGTGTGGATCCTGATTCAGTCTTCTACATGTGGCTATCCAGTTTTCCCAGCACCATTTATTGAATCAGGATTCTTTTCCCCAGTATATGCTTTTGTCTTCTTTGTCAAAGATTAGATGGCTATATGAGGATGATTTTATATCTGGGTTCTCAGAACAACCCTGTCAAAAAGTGGGCAAAAGACATGAACAGAAACTTTTCAAAAGAAGACAGAATAATGGCCAAAACACATATGAAAAAATGCTGAACGTCTCTAATCATCAGGGAAATGCAAACCAAAACCGCAATGAGATGTAACTTATCTCCGGTAAGACTGGTCTTTATCAAAAAGTCCCAAAACAATAAATGTTGGCATGGATGCGGAGAGATAGGAACACTCATACACTGCTGCTGGGACTGCAAACTAGTGCAACCTCTGTGGAAAGCAATATGGAGATACCTTAAAGAGATACAAGTAGAATTACCATTTGATCTAGTAATTCCATTACTGGGCATCTACCCAAAAGAACAAAAGTCACTCTATGAAAAAGACACCTGCACTCAAATGTTCATAGCAGCACAATTCACAATTGCAAAGATGTGGAAACAACCCAAATGCCCATCAATACATGAGTGGATTAATAAAATGTGATATATGTATACCATGGAGTACTATCCAGCTTTAAGAAACAATGGTGATATAGCACCTCTTATATTCTCCCAGATGAGCTAGAACCCATTCTACTAAGTGAAGTATCCCAAGAATGGAAAAACAAGCACCACATGTACTCACCATCAAATTGGCATTGACTGATCAACACTTAAATGCACATATAAGAATAACATTCATTGGATATTGGGCGGGGGTGGGAAGGGGGAGGAGGGGACGGACATATGCACAAACAATGAGTGCGATGCACACCTCCCAGGGGATGGACATGCTTGAAGCTTGGACTTGGGGGGCAGGGGGGGAAAAGGGCAACATACATAACCTAAACATCTGTTCCCCCATAATATGCTGAGATAAAAAAAAAATAAAACAGACCCTCAGACCATAACCATAGCCTTTTTTTATGACGGGCCACCTGTTCATCATCTGTGGTGAATGTATCTTGCTCTTGCTCTGTAAACCTATCTTGCTCTTCCTTGATCAACTTTGTTTTGTGATGGCCTTGCTATCAGTGTATCTGGTCATTCTTTGGCCAAGAGCACAAGAACTGAGAACAGACTGCCAACCCAACATTTGCACCGGGGTTTAAAATTCCTAGGAGCAACTTATGAGAGTTTCCCCTTTACCATGGTCTTGCAAGAAAAGTGTTATCAAAGGTTCTCAGATTTACCAACAAGATAGATGGAAAACATCTTTTTTTTTTTTTTGAGGGAGGTTAAGTATCATTTAAATGACATTTTTTGATTTTTTTTACTCTCTTCATGTACATTCTCATTAATTTATTTTTTTTGAATTTTGGTTTAGGGGATTCTTTGTATATCTGGAAGTACAGCCCTTAATCTGAAGTATGATTTGCATTTTTTTTCCTTTGTATTGTGGCTTTGCTTATGGTATGTGTGTGTGTGCACACACGCTCATCTATGTTTTAATATAGAAGGTTTCTTTTTAGAAAGTCAATTTCATAAATCTTTTACATATATTATTTTCAATTTTCTTTTTGGAATTATAGTTAAAAAGGCCTTTTTAAATCCATTTTTTCAAAGAAACATTCAGATCTTTTCCTTTTTTTATTGTTTTCTTTTTAAATTTAAATCTTTAAATAAATTTGTAATTTATCATGGCATATGGTATTGTATATATGGCACTTATGTACATATGTAAACAGAGTGATTATATAGAAAATATTAGAATCATAAAAATATATTTTTATGAAAAAATTTTAATAAATGATAACTTTAGGTTTTCTGTATATTTAAATATTTTTAATAATACTAACTTGTTCAGGCATGTATAAGGAAAGGCAAATTAAAATCTCGTATTCTCTTCAAAACGGAAAACAACCCAAAAGTCTACCAGCTGATACAAAGATAAATAAAATGTGATGTATGGTATTTTCATAGAATGGAAAGCCATTCAGTAATTTAAAAAAAATGAAGTACTAATACACACTACAAAATCAATAAGTCTTGAAGATATTATGCTAAGTGACATAAGTTAAAGAACCATTTGCTTCCATTTAGGGAAAATGTCAAGAACAGGCAAATCCATAGAGAGAGAAATTAGATTAGTTTCCAGGAACTAGGGGGAGAAGAAAAGAATGGGAGACTGATAACAAATAGAGTTTATTTGGGGTTGTAATAAAAATGTCATGAAATTGATTTTGATGATGAATACACAACTCTGTGAATATATAATGGACCTTTGAACTACACATTTTAAATAAGTCAATACCATGGTATGCCAACTATATCTCAATAAAGGTGTTAATAAAAAGATATTGTACTCCTATTGTATTTCAATATCTTTTTGTGCTCTTAACTTTTGCTATTTTATGTGGTACATACATATTAAAACTGTAATATATTGATGTGATATAAGTTCATATTTTGTTCTTCAGTTCATTTAGCCTTATGTATTCTCTATTTTAACATTTAAAAAATCTTCACAATGTTGTATATTTTCTTTAATTTTTTTGTGTTCTGTATAGTTTTTTGATATTTAGGAAAATTTTCATTTTCTATTGTTTATACTTTATAAAAATTACTTTATATAATATCCTTAGTTATCTATTTATTTGGATAACACCTACTGTTCCCTTCACAAAAAGAAAAGACAATAAAAAAGAACATGGAAAAGGACAATATGATCAGTGAGTTTTCTTTTCTTCTCACACCCAAATTCTCTCTGTAAATAACAATAGTCAAAATTATTAACATTCAGGTTTTTTGTACTATCAAAATTTTCAATGGATTTATCATCTGTAAAGAATATTCCTTGGCATCCAACTATTATACATAAGTAAATAATCAGAAAATTTACTTTGTCTTCAAACTTCTTTAATTTGTAACCTATTACTAATATTTCTTAAGGGTATCTTTTTTATATTATAGGGATTAAAATACTTAGACTGACTGCTCTCATCCTATACTTCACATTTGCTTTTGACTTAATTCTGTGATTCATCATATTCAATATTTCCTATCAATCTTTTATTATAATTTTCTCAGAGTTTCTTATTTTGTTAATGTATATCATTTGCTAATTTATATAAAAGGGCTCATAGATTATTTTCTGAGCTTTGCATGTTAAAAACACATTTCTATAACTTTTATAATTAAAGTTTAGTATGGTTGTATATAATATTCCTAGGTAGAAATTATTTCTAGGGAATTTCAGAAAAGTCTCTCTACTGTTTTGAAGTTCAATGTTTTACATGATGTTTTCCCATTAGCATCCTTAATTTTTTCCTTTGTATTTAAATCCCATTGATTTTGTAAGAATAATCTCAGTTTATATAAATCTTGGATTCTTCTTTTATTTTACTCAGCTATACACCTTTTGTTTATTGAGTGTCATCAGCATTTCAGTCTTTTTGTGGGTGATAAAAAGTTTTCTTGAATTACATCTTTCAATACTTTCTTTGATTTGATTTTCTTCTTTTGGATCTCAAACCTTATTAACTCCTTTTAAGTTTCCATTTTTCTTCTTGTTGCTCTCCTCGATCCAATTTGCTTTGTTTTCTAGAGTGTCCAGTTTTCCCTGTGATTTTCAAATTTGCATGATATTTTTCTTCTAACACTTTCTGGAATCTTCCAGATAATAAATCATCTCATTTTATTGTCTTCCTATTTCTTCCTGTGTTTTTTTCATTTCTGCCATGTGTCCTTTCTACACAGAAGTAAAACTTCATTCAGTAATTATATGGTAGATACAATTTCCTCCTAAACACATGCAAATATCTTTCTGATGAATATTTTCACCAATTTTTAAATTTTCCTGTATTTTAACAGTTTTTAATCATCATAATAATAATTATTAATTTCTCTTTTAGTTCTGTTTTATTTTTATGCTCTTTGAATAGACACAGATTCCTTGGTGTGTTGGGGTGAAGAGATATGTTTGAACTTAAGACATTCTCCTTTTTTACGTTTCAGACATATATATTTTCCTGCAAATGTGGTTTTCCTGTTGGTTTCTTTGCATAGCTCCAGATACTCTGCTTCTCTAATTAAAAAAAAAAAATAAAAATCCAGAAGGACTTCAGTCATCAAACCTTTTCAGACCTTTTTCTAGCAAGTGTTTTTATAAATAAAAGATAGTTTGGCACTTCATGTTAGGCTGCATTCCATTTCAGGAGTATTTTGGCTGCTATTTTCTGCAGACTTTGATGGCTAATCTTTCTTGACACTGGCAATTTTTTTCCCTTGCTTATTCCTTCAATGCTTCTACCCAATTTCAATTCAAGAAGCAATTCTGTCCAATTTACTTTTGCAAATACTAACTGAAATATAAAATCTAAATGTCAGCTTGCTCTGCTGAATATGTAATTTGTGGGTTTTTCAACCATCCATTTTGAGTTTGTATGATTTCCCAGAGAAGGGGAAAGATCTTGGAGTATGTAGTTATGCTTGTACACTTGGATAAAGTCTTGGATCAAGATGTTTTATCCTTCCCATTCTATAGTCCAAATAGAATGTCAGAGAGCTTGGTTGAGTCACTACTATTGAATTAGATTTTGTCTGTTTTTATTTATCTGTGATGTTAAATAAAAGAGGGACCACAGAATGCTACAAGCCTTAGGTATGCTTAGGTATGCAGGGAATTGGCTAAAGCAGAACAGATGATGATGATATATGGTATACAAAAGGTGAAACGGTAGATCTTGAAACCTCCAGAACCATCATCTAAATGTTTACTGCTGAAAAAAATTTTAACACAACTAATATAATAGATGATGTGTTAGCACTTTGGAAACAAAATGATATCAAGAAGCTGAGCATCACATTTAAATTCATGTAATGCCAAGATGATTTTTTTTACTTACATGTTTATTAGATTGTATCATCCAGGAAGTATTCATATTATTTCCTGCTAGGGGGATATGTGGTAGTTCATTTACGAGTAGTAGCTGCTGATTGAATAATTCCGCTTAGTGTTGATAAATAAACATGGAGGACCCTGAGTTTATGGCACTGAATTTCATTATTTGTTTTATACCATTTAGTATCTTTATTAATGACTTGGTAGGATATAAAAAAGTATGCTTATTTAATTTTAAGAAAACAGAAGATTCTCTATGGTATCTAATATGTTATCTGCTAAAATTAAAATTCCAAATTGTTTTTAAGTTATGAAAAGATAACGCATACAAGATGAGTTTAAAAGCAATACACATAAATTATAACATTTAAATTTAAAATTCACTTAAATTTTCATCATAAAACAGGTTGGCAAGAGACTTCCATATATCAAAAATGGCTGGATATCTTTTTTGAACCTAATCTTTGTACTTACTGGTATGATTTAAAAATTATTAATACAAAATTCTATTGAATTATAGTGGATCCAAATCTTGGTACATTTCCTGTGATTATAGGATATAGAACTCTGTAGATGTGCTATAGACTGAATGGGAATAATTCCAATGTGCATGTGATTTATCAGATCATATCTAAAGCAGATTATCGTATCTAAAAGGGAAAAATATATATTCATTAAGAGAGAATGCAGTTTCTGGATCCACACCAGAGGCTGAAACCTGATTCTGCTACTTCATAGCTGCGTGATGCTAGATGGTTTTGAGTACTTTGTCACTTAGATCCTTATATACAAAATTAAACTAATAATCCTGCTAATTTCAAAGAATTGCTGTGAGAATTAAACTGGATAATACAAAAAATTAGATTATTTCCATGGACTTAGTAAATGTTTAAGAAATGTTAGCTGTAATAATTTCTTGGTGTACCTTATTTATGGCACTTAAAATCAAAAAGACTAAATATAAAGCTAACTGATTTAGTGAGAAATCTATAAATGCCTCAGATGGTAATCAATTACTATTACGCTAGGATCCCTGATTTGATGTTGAGTACTCAATTTAGCTGATAATTTCAATAATGCTAGCATGAATCATATTAATAAGTTCATATATTCTGAAAAGTGGGAATCATCAAACCAGTTTTAAGTGGAATGACAGCTATATAATATCCTTATATAATTGAAGAGGTTAATTTATTTCATTTACATTACCATGGAATTACATATTGATCATGTTGCATTGCAAGTAAATATGTTGATAATTTATAACAGAATTTATAATTTAGCACTCTTGCTTTATATATATATAACATAAAAAATGGTAAAATATTTTCAATTCCTTAAATTACGCATCCATAGAAATCTGACTTCCCCCAGCTCCTTTTACCTCATTTATTCACCTGTGCACTTTGCTTTTCTTCTGTGTTTTCTTACCTTACTAGCTTGGAGTAGGAGTTATAGTTGTAGGAATATGAGTTTTGAGAGAAGTAATTTTTAAGTTGTTTAATTTTCCATCGGAATATTATATTTTATGGCGCAATGGGATTTCACTTTTGTGCTACTTTTGGTGTGTTGTTTAATGCATATTTCTCATGTGTAGATAATTTGTAACAATTTTTTGTGTGTCTACATTCATCATTTTTCTTTCTACTTCTATGAACATGCATTTGTGACTCTTCACTAACTAGAATTAAAAGTTATTTAGATTTTAATTTACAGAATACTTTTAAAGCAACATCACATTTGCTAAAAATATATTTTATCCTCCTAAAAGGCTTTGTTTTAAGTAGAATTTGATTTAATATTTTATACAACTCACCAACAAAATATTCACAAATCTGGATTTTTCCAACATTTAGACAACTTTTTAAATAAACAAATGGGGGATATTAATTGGTGTTCTGTTAATTCATGCTAATACAGTGTCATTTACTATTCAAGTGCCAAATATGTCTCTGACAGATGGAACATAGATGTGGCTAATGTTGGATAATATAAGCATTGCAAACATGATGCTAATGTGTTAGCTGTGGCATTGGCATTGGGAACTATAAAGGTCATCATGGCAGGATGAGAGGTGGTATGATAATTAACTGTGTGTCTATGGCTGACCAGGTACATGATTGTCAGTCATATCATTATTTGAAGGAGAGATATACTCAAAACTTTAAAACTGGACACTGTGTATTTTTATTTAAACCCAACTCCAAATTTTGTCAAGTCCATATGCTTTACTCTGTTTGTCTTGATGTTCATGTAACATTTAAGATAAGAGGACATCTGCTAACTTTGGCTCAGAATACTACATGGACTTATTCTTAGTCATTCTGCTCTGGAAACCATTTTCAACTAACAACAAAAAAAAGTTTTTCAGGATGCTGTAGGCCCAGTCAGTCATTTCATATAATTCAATGTGTCTGACAGATTTTTTTTTTTTTTTTAATGATTTTTTACTGGGCTTTTCACAGTTACAATTGCAGGCTGTTTCCTCTATGAAATCTCTGAACAAAATGGCCTTAAGCATGCTCCGAGAACAAGCTGCTCTTTGGCATAAACCATTTGACATTCATCCTACTTCCTGCAACTTGATTCATCTGGACTATGACATCTCATTGAATTCAGCCAGAAGCTGGAGAATTTGCCTTCTAGCTTTTTTTTTATGCACCTCCTGGACCTGGATACAGGTTTCTTTACATTCTGACCTTCAGCTTCCGCAATGGTCTTATAGACTTTCTGTTGCTGAGGCATGAAAGAATCATCTAACATTGTACAGTCAAATATGCTTTGTGCTTGAGTAATATTGATTCCAGCTGACATATACAGAAAAATGTTGTCATACATGTTTATCCTGTTTAGTATGTTTATTTTCTATTTGTAATATTAAAAATCAGGTTTCAAAGGAGGAGATGGCAGTTATAGTTGGGAAACAAAACAAAACAAAACAAAACAAAAAGTCCCGCTTCAGCTACCATATTGAATTATACTAAATTTGACACCCTATGGTAAATGGATAAATGTGTTGTATTTTTAATGTTATACAGAAATGTTTCTTTTCAAATATGGCTAATCCTTTAGTAGTTTCTTGTTTCAATTTCAATGTGCTGAATAAACAAAGAAAAATAGAAAATACACCTAATGTTTAAGGAGTGAGACCTAGTATCCTCCTGAAAGTATCTTTTATTAGGAGAATAAAAATCTAACAAAATACAACAGTAATTAAATTTTCAGCAATAAATCACTGTTTTAAATACTTGAAAAATCTTCTATGCTTATAGAAGGTTAAAATTGCTCTGATTAATACTGGATCTTTATTTCTTAAATCTCTTTCCCTTTATGACGTATCATTTAAAAAAATACATTATTAGAATATGAGTTGTTTATTATTTTACAGCATCTTTAGTAGACATTCACTTAATTTTTCCATGTTACTAGAAATACCAAAATTAAAATTCTATTAACAAATATAATTTATATCATCCCTTACTTTAGAGGCATGAAAATCTATTTTGTTCAACCTAAATTTTCTGGAAAAGCATGCCCAACAAATGTTATTTTTGGTAAACATTTGCTTGAAACAGTGCAGTATCTGATTTGAGATAGGTGAAGCAGCTGTTTTAGCTTCACGGAAAATGTTGCCAGAGAGAAATTGTGTCCCTAAGGTGTGGGCTGAGTTACAGATTTAAAAAATTAAATTAGCCCAGCACACGTTTGGCTCCCCTGTTGCTTGGCTTCCTTGCTCCATGGCCCTCCACCATGGCTTCCTATTTGTTTGGCCCAAATTCTTCTGTAGTTTATTGACAGTAACATGATAAATCACAGTTTCCTCTGGGCACCATACCTCCTCACATGGTCCTAGTCTCTGTAAGGGGGCCAATATTCATGCCTTCTCATGCAGGCTTGTGAAATTGCTCTTTCAAAAGCTTAGAAATTGATGTTCCATGAAACAAACTATTCTTAACCTAGGCAGTAACTCTACAGGAGTTTTGACTCTTCCCTCAAAAATGTCTACAATCCTGAGTCTGAGGTAGCATCCTCTAGTCTTTATGTGAGACTCAAACAGTCATAAATATTTCATGCATGGAAGAGAAGATAAAATTAACTATGGAATGCAGGTAGTGGCTTTTGGATTTTTAATTTTTAAATTATTCGTATGTGAATATTTGTCAATATCTTAGACTTACATACAATTTTTAAATGATAATAATAGAAAATATCTTTTGTATCTAAAACAATTTAATTAAATACCACTTTATTTTCATTTGGGCCATGAATTTACTTCATTTGTAGGGGAAAATAAGTAGTATCACATTACTTGAATTAAATGCACCTATCCTTTACTTACCTTAGCCTACTGTCTAATTAAATTTTAATTATACTATGTGTCTTAAATTTATAGGTGACTGAAAATCCTCATTATATGAGATCACAACACCGTCACAGAATGAAATTAAAGTCATTATGGCTATTTGAAAAGAAGTGTCACTAAATGATAATAAATTATTAATCTGAACAGATACACTGCAAAAGAAAAAAATGAATAATTAGATGTCTGGTAAATTGGCATTAGTACAAAACCTGTGTTGACATTATTCTAATTGATAAGTGACAGAAAATCTTACCCTTAAACATAACAACATTATTTGTTTTGTATTAAATAAAAAGACAACATATGTATTTAATATTCGACTCATTACTTGGATGAACAATAGAACTTGCCTTTGACTTCTCAAAAGATTATTTAAGAGTTGGATGCTCAAGTGACATGAGCTACATTATTTCAAAATAATAAATTTTGTACTAGTTTGTGTTATGTTCATTGATTCAACCATGTCTTTTAAAAAATAGAAATAACACAGTTACATTCCATAGTGACATAAATATGATGAGTTTATTAAAGTAAACTAAAATTTTCATAAATAGTTTTAAGAGATAAGAGGTCAAATGAATTGAGCAAGGTTCTCGGCTGCCTTTCAGTACAATTTTGTGCCTCCAGGTTTTACCCAGGGCTAATGATGTTATCCAAAGGACAACATTTGTACAGTGCACTTTTTGCTATTTCTTTGGTAGTTTGATTTGTTTCTCCAGTGCTGTCACTAACATAGTAAATCAATGCTACATGACACTTTTCCAGTGCTATATAACATAACTCTTCTTATTTGTCTTGATTCAGAAGGGAGCTTATAGTAGATGAATCCCTTGCAACCTAATTCATTTCTAGTATTGATTTCCAAAAGTCTAGAATAGGATGGAAGCATTTCGAATTATCAGACACTTAAGGAATAATCTACTTGAATTTTTTTTTATTCACCTTAAAATTTGATACTAAACAAACATTGCTGATTTTTTGGTTGTAAAACATTTATGAAAGTGAAATTTAAAGGTATATTTTC
The DNA here is from genome assembly GCA_004363605.1 of Indri indri. NCBI lineage: Eukaryota > Metazoa > Chordata > Mammalia > Primates > Indriidae > Indri > Indri indri. Next base: position 40,715 of record RJWJ010008280.1, on the reverse strand, counting down.
TTTCCAATATTTTGGTCCTGTTTTCAGTTTGTTTGAAAACTAATGAAAATTTTCTGCCTTGTGCATGGATATGGACTATGATAATATAAATGAGTATCTGCTACCCAATTTATATTCTCCAAAAAAAAAAAAAAAAAAGCCGCATCGAATAAAAGAAATTTCTTAAGCCCCTTTTATTTTCATTTTGCAATACTGGAGGGAACACTAAGCCATATTGATTAATGCTATATAGTTTGGTGGGTATTTTTTTCTTAAATTTTGATGACATCTTACACTTATCATGTATTTAACCTGCATGAAAATGTAGATCTTCTTAGCATTTTAGTTTTGGTAAGGCTTTTCTAAATATTACCTAATTACTGAAGGACTGTTATTAATATAAGAATAACAACTGGAATTAGGAAAATTTTTTCAGATTTCTGTCTGTATCATGTTTACCTTACCTATCTCAGCACTTAGAGTGCCAATTGTATTTTGAAAACGTATATCAAATGACAGTTTAACAACGTAATTCTGTTGGCATTTTGTAAAGATCCTAAAACAATAGACTGATTTTTTTGACAATCTTTTTGAGCAACTGGTAAATTCAACTGCCCCACTCCCAGGAAACATTTTTTGTTTAAAGGATCCGATTGGAGTATAATATCGCTGACATTTATTGAATGTTCACAATGTACCAGTCTGGGTTATGTGTTCCAAATACCAACTTTCAAAATAATACTGCAAAAGTAGTATTACTCTTGTTGTGGAAATGAGAAAATAGAAGTTCAGAAATTTGGATCATTTATCCAAGCAGAATTTTACAGTTTATAAGTGGGAAGAACTGGAATTTGAACCATGATGTCTATTAAACTCTAAGCCCTTTCCAGTTTTCCGGACATTTATAGAAATAGATTTTCAAGTCATTTTGTTGTTGTTGGTTTTATTTCTATTTTGGGGGTGTATTTTTAATTTTTGTGGCTTATGTTTAAAAATAAAATGGATGCAAGGCATCTTCATGTATACTGTTTGAAACAACACTTCTAGAAATACTGTAACAGGAATATAACTTATTGTTAAGCTGAATTTTTTTTCAATAGTCTATGCAATGGAAAAGAAAAATTTTACTAAAGTAATTAATCACAAAATTATTAATGTTCAATAAAAAGTATTTAGATGGAAGATGGGGAATTCTTCCTTTGTAATCATTTTAAAATATCCTATTTGGAGCATTGAATAACATAAAATACAAATTAACATAGTGGTTAGCAGCATGGCATCCGAAATTCGATTGCTCATTTTCAAATTTCATTTCTGTCACTTAGCCACAGATATTGTTTATGTGTTTTAAACTTTCATGTCTCAGTTTCCTTGTTTATAAAATGGGGACCAAATGAAATCTCTGTCATAGGTTTTTTTTTTTTTTGTACTACTAAATACCTTCATAGAATTTGTCTATGGAAGACTCTTTTCATGGTGCCTTACTTGATAAGAGTTAGCAATTATTAATTTTTAGTGCTTTTCTCAGGCCAATGTATTTAACTGAAATTATTGCATATAATTCAGCAATGTGCATATATTGGTTTTATATTCGATGGAATATAATTTAAGAGATCAAATGACATAAAAACATTATTTTATTTCTTATAAAGGATGAAAATATTTTAAAATGAAAAACATAGTTTTATCCTTAGTTGGAGAAATTTATTTATTCATTTAGTGGTCAGTACTCACTCATATGTGTGTCTCTATGTACCCTCAGGAATACAGAACATATTTATTGAGACTTAGCCAAGCAAACTGGGGAGCAAAACAAGAACAAGATTGAAATATTTTATTCTCAGAATTCTGAGGTCTCAGCAGACAGCATGAGTAGTTGAAAATATCCTCATCCAATTATATAAATAAGTAAATAAATAAATATGTCTGAAAATATTCTCAACCTTGAAAAAAGTAGAATTTAAATACAAAATATTAAGAAAATGTATTATTTTCTTAATGTCCCAGACTGTGAAAGCATCTGATATACTTATATGTAATATTTCTTAGCGCAAATGTATTAATTGATGACTCATTTATTCATTTGTCTCTTCATCTCAAGGACACTAAAGATCAGATCAGCAAGATCATAGTACTCTGTAAGCATTGCACTTTGCTTTCCACTCCAAATATCAGCACCTCTCTGGATGTGTTTAGCTGTCTTATATCCTCCATTCTCACTTATTTTTTCCCATAAACACTTAAGTTTTAATCTTTTGCAAGCAGATTATAACCTCTCATTACTCCTATTGGTTATAATAAACTTCAGATGTCATGATTACTTAAACTTTTTATTAAAATATTCCTATCATAATATTTGATAATTTTGATATTCATGCTGATGATTAGCGGATGTCAAAGCCTCTCAGTTCTTTTTAGTGTTCAAGGTTTTTTCCTCTACACTACCTCAGCAGTGACTTTGCCATTACCATGAATTGTACCCATACCCTATTCTCAGTTTTAAGCATTTCACTTGTCAGCTATCTTTCCATTTCTCTCCCATAAGTACCTTGACTATTTTTTTAACTTAATAGATCTGCAAATCCATTGATCCTAACCCACCTTATTATTATTATTATTTCAAAATATTATGGGGGTACAAATGATTTTGGTTACATGGACTGCTTTTGTTATGATTGAGTCAAGTTTACAAGTGTGCCCATTACCCAGAAAGTGTTCATTATACATGTCTGGTAGGTTTTCAGCCACCATCCCCCACCCTACTGCTTGATTTCCACTGACTTTTACTTCCCTTTGTGCACATGTGTGCTCATCGGTTAGTTCCAATTTAATAGTGAGTACATGTGGTGTATGTCTTTTCATTTTTTTAGGTACTTCACCTAGGATGATGGTCTCCAGTTCCATTGAAATTGTTGCAAAAAGTCTTAATTCATCCTTCTCCATGGCTGAGTAATATTCCATAGGATACATATGGAGTACATTGTGTTAATCCACTCATGAATTGATGGGCACTTGGATGATTTCCACATCTTTGCAATTGTGAATTATACTATAATAAACATTTGAATGCAGGTGTCTTTTTGGTAAAATGATTTCTTTTCCTGTAGGTAAATACACAGAACTGAGATTGCTGGGTCAAATGGTAGTTCTACTTTTAGTTCTTTGAGGAGTCTCCACACTATTTTCCATAGAGGTTTTACTAATTTGCCAGGGACTTCAACACCTCACTGACAGAACTGGACACATCATCCAATCAGAAAATAAATAAAAACAACACTGGACTTAAACGGAACTCTAGAACAAATGGTCCTAACAGGCATTTACAGAACATTTTACCCCCAAACTACTGAATATATATTCTTTTCATCAGCATATACAACATTCTCCCAGGTTGATTATATCTTAGGCTACAAAACATGTCTCAACAAATTCAAAAAAATAGAAATCATACATGTATCTTCTCATACCACTGTAGAATAAAAGTAGAAATCAAGTCCAAGAGAAATACTCAGTTCTACACAATGTCATGGCAATTAAACAACCTGATCAAACCAACTTTGTTCTCTTCTTTACCCACCTCACATTCTCAATCCTCTTTTTTCTCCAAAATCCATGCCTGGAAAAATGTCACCCTTATTGTCTCCATCATTGTACCTCTTCAGTGGCTGAATCTGTCCCACTAAATATGGCTGGGGAAGAAGTGAACACTACATTAACTTGTCTTTGAATTCATTACTACCAATGATTGCTGGACCCTTACAGCCACTTGACAATCCCACTGCATTTTCTCATTTTCCTAGAGATGTTAGTAATCTTACATTAGTTCTATTAATAATTTTGTCGATGTACTTTTGGATTTTCTATTCAGATAATCATTCCATCTTTAAATGAATGCAATTTTATTTTCTTTATTTCTTTAATTTTATTCCTTTTGGTTACTACATTGTACTAGCTAGGATCTATAGTCCAGTGTTGCATAAAAGTGGTGCAAGAAAACATATTTTCTTTTTTCTCAGTTTCAGGATACCCTCTTTTATTTAACTCACTACTTATCTTGCCCCTGTACTACTCCACTGAAAGTGCTCATCAAGATACCTCATGAAATACGTACTGTTATCTTTTTTTCACACAATATTTTCTAATAAAAGTTTTATGATCACATGAAAATTGAGAGGAAGGTATGCAAATGCCCCATATAACCCCTTTCCCTACACATACATAGCCTCCTCCATTATCAACATCCCCCACCTTAGTCGTACATTTTTTTTTTACAACTGATGAGCCTACATTGGCACATCATAACCACCCAGAGCATATATTTTATGTAAGGGTTCACTCTTGCTGTTGTACCATCTATGGGTTTGGACAAATGTATAATCATACATATCCATGATGATAGTATTTTTCTGCCCTAAAATTCCTTTTTGCTTTTCCTACTTGCCTCTCCTTTCCCAACCCCTAACAACCACTGATTTTTTTATTTTCTCCATAATTTTGTGTTTTCCAGAATGTCAGACAGTTGGAATCATAGTAGGTAGCCTTTTCACATTGGCTTTTTTCACTAAGTAATATATGTGTAAGTTTCCTTCAAGTATTTTCATGGCTTGACAGCCATTATCTGGATATACCGCAGTTTGTTCATTGTGTGGTCAGTACTCAAATCTTTCACATGACCTATTTGGAGGACATGAATCCATTAATCATATCTTCATCCTTTGACTGTGCAATATCAAATGCTACCAAATTTATTATTTTTTATCAGCTGCTTCTTTTAAATTCTCTTTAATATTTCCTCCTTAGCTCTTCAAATTTTAAATTTGAATAGCCTCAGGGCTCAAGCCTCAGGATTCTTTTATTCTTTATTTAGACCCATTCCTTACATTTTCTCTTCTAGTTTCATGTCTTATATAAGAATTATAATGCCATTAAATTATATCTCCCTAATATATATATATATATAAAATACATTATTTATTTATATATATATATATATAGAGAGAGAGAGAGAGAGAGAGAGAGAGAGAGAGAATGCATATCCACCACAGTGCAGATTCATCAATATAAATCCGCATGACACATTTTCTTTGATTTCTAATAGGCATTAAAAATTTAACAAGCCAAAGTTAATCTCATAATTTTCCCTTCCAAACTGACTACTATGCATTTTTCTCTACCTTACTGAATACCAGTTCCACTTTTTCCAAGCTACTGAAACTAACAACCTTGAAGTCATTTTTTAATTCTTTCCTCTGATCACAACTCATAGCAAATCCTATTTACTTTGCCTTCAAAACATGCTAGAATCCAATGCTTCTCAACATGTCTATTTCCATACCCTGATTCAAGCTACCGTCAAATCTTTATCAGATTGTCCTATAGCCTGCAACCTGCTATTCATGCTTTTGCCTTGGATTCCTCTCCCCAGGCCATTCCAAACGTGATTGCTAGAGAGATTCTTTTCAGAGAGCCATTCTTCCGACCAACTCTCTCATGTGGTTTTCTATAATATTTTCTGTACATTGAAATTTTTCAAATTTCAGTTCTTTAAAATCCTCACAAAAGGTTGTCAAGTTCCCTGGTTTTCCTTCTAAGACTCTCACTTCATTTTCTACTACTTCTCCCTTTGCTTTCTCCGACCCAGGCACATGAACCTCCTTTCTATTCTTCTAGCATGGCAAGTGAAAGACAGCTGCAGTCCATTAGATACGCTATTCCTGAGACTGGAACATAGTTCCTCCTGTTACCCACAGAGTTCAGTTTCTCCTGTCCTTTATGTGCCTTATCATATGTTAGCTTATCTTTGAGGCCTTCCTTGAATACCCTCTCTAGTGTAGTGACCCCTTATTCCAGCTCTTTTATTTCATCTGTTTAATTTTCTCTATAATATATATTACCATTTGAAATGTAATTTTTAAAATTCTTTATGTGCTTCCTTCACAAAAATTGTAAAATTGCTTTTTGCTTGTTCATTATTGTGTCTCAAGTATATAGTTATCGTGACCCAAGAAGAGAACCCAAAAGTATATTTTAATGAATGAATGACTGAAAGAGAAACATTTTCTATTTTATTTCAAAACTATTCTCTCTGTTATATAAATGTTCTTGCAGGTAACAGGTCAAATATAAACGTTTTATAACATGGTAGCTAGACCAAAACAGAAACAACTCCATTTATGTCAGAGCAACATTATCTGATGAGAAAGAATCTCTTATTGTGAGAGGCATCATTATATTTTTCCTTCTATTTCTAATGGAAAATATATTTTTTAAATGTTAAAAAAGATGACCAAAAAATAATTAAAGTGAATCATTGTCAAGAAATATATAAATATATGATAAACAGAGTCATCTGAAATGCTTTAAGTTTTATAAAGTATGCTTGCAATTACATGTCTTACAATCAAAAAGAAACAATTGTAGATCATTCTACTTATTCTTCTTCTGTTTTTCCTTTTTTGGTTTTGAGACAAGGCCTCTCTTTGTTGCCCAGGCTGAAGTGCAATGGTGGGATCATAGTTCATTGCAGCCTTGCAACCTCAAACTCCTGGGCTCAAGCGATCCTCCTGCCTCTGACTCTTGCTTGAGTACCTAGGAATACAGGCATGTGCCACCATGCCCAGCTGATTTTTATTTTTTTAAGACAAGGTCTCTCTATGTTGTCCAGGCTGGTCTAGAACTCCTAGCCTCAAGTGATTCTTCTGCCTTGGATTCTGAAAGTTCTGGGACTACAGATGTAAGCTACTATGCCTGGCCCATATTTCCTTATTAAATCAGTTTAGTCAAAATTTTATGTGGATGAAGGCATATATGACAAAACAATTTTATTTTGACTTTGATAGAAACTGTATTTTTTAAAAATTACTATAGGTAACTATAAAAGGTAATGGATATGTCAATTGATTATGGTAATCATTTTATAATATATATATATATCAAAATATCACACTGTACACCCTAAATATTAATGCATACAATTTTTATTTGTCAATTATACCTCCATAAATCTGAAAAATATAAAAATTAAAAGATCGTATAAGTAAAAATGAAATGAAATAAAATAAAAAATAAAAAATTACAATTAATACAAATCCTTAATGCTCAAAACCACTACCTTAAGATACGTAAGCCAGAACTACCCAACATTTTAGATAAACTATATCTTTCTGATATGCAAACTCTCAGTCATCCTTACTGATCTAACCCTTAATATGTTTGGGAGGTTAGTTGTTAAATATTAATTGTTTTAATCAAAATGGAAACCAAGCACCAATTGAAAGCATGGATAAATTGTCAAATTAAAATTGTCTGTGAAAACGTAAGTGCATCCCTAGTCAAGATATAGAGTGCCCAAAGATAATCTGAGGACTCGAACACTCTATATAGCAATAAACTATTTGAAATGCAAAAATAGTATTGAACTGTTATTTTTTTCTCCAAATGAAAATCACTGGATTATATTTTCTGCTTTGTTTGCTAATCAAAAGTGACTGCCTCATAAAACTTTCTGCATATTACTTTCTAGTATCTATATTATTCACTGGAACCCAAATTAACTTATAAATACTAGACTAAGAACTTCTAGTAATTTTTTTATAGATTTCCATCCATTAAAAAGCTTTGTATTTCTGGTGTGGTGGTAAAGTAATGCTCTACCAAATTGTTCTTCATGGTGGACTAGTACCATGTTACTAACCCTGTATAAAAATAAATTTAGGAGAGTAATCTGATTTTAGACTTTTAAAAACTATATATTTAACATGAGAAGACATTTGTAAACATTGTCTATATGTAGCTTTGAGAAAATATCTCATAAAAATTATTTATTTTAAGAATATCTTTGTAGGATAATATAAAATCTCTTATAAGTTACTTGACTTAATTATATTTGGAACCTTAGGTTGAGTGCCATTATATGGCTTATTAAAATGCTCTTTTCTCCATCATCAGTGATAGACTCACAGCATCCATTCCCTGCTTGGTGTAGAAAGAGCACCCCAGGATATGGCACCTGTTATCTTGAATGGCATTTCTTACTTTCTAAATAATTACGGTTGCACATCATATTTGCATAAGTATCTTGATGACTTCTTCAATAATCATCAGTTTAGACTGTTTGGTGTGTTCAAATTGTTTTTCACCTTTTACCCAGATAATTGAAAACTTTACTTCACAAAACGAACTTTTAAAGAAAGACAATAGGATATTCTTTCTTTGCTGATTAACAAACTATTAACCACAATTTCCTCCAATATTTTTTGAAGGCATTTGAGGAAAATCTTTATATATCATAAATAAAGGCACAACACATGTAGTGCTATTTATTTTTTTATTGTTTATAATATCAACAAACAACATTTTGTTCTTATGAAGTAGAATCCATGATGTTGTCATTGTTATTTTGAACACATTCATTCAAATGTGATAGTTCCTTTGTCTCAAGAGAAAATAAAGTTCTAATATGGAATATAGCTATGGCATAGCAACTCTCATGATATCTCTTAATGTGCTTATCCTTTACTATAAGATTATATAAAAGCAAACCACATTAAGAAATACCATCAGATATAACAATAGATCAACAGGTAATCATCAGTAGGGTAGTACCTGAGTGAGTCTTTAGTGTGTGTCTCCTTTTCTTTGAGATATCTTACTATATTACCAGTTCTTCTTGAGAAGTCAGAAATTGGGGTCTTCAAATGATATCTCAATCAAGGTAGGCGGTCTTCTGATCTTTAGTTCTAATAATAAAAGCAAAGCCAATTTTAATCACATCACTAATAAAAATAATTATAATATCTATAACTGCCTTATGTTAAGCAATTTGCAAATTGTATCTCATTTAAACCTTAAGGAAAGACTTTTTATCCATCATTCAAGTTAAAGATATGAAGTTTCAAATAGTCTTAGGAACTTTTTCAAAGCCATAAAGCTCAATTTCATGATTTGAACTCTGAAAGTTCACATCATAAAGCATCACTTTATAGTTTTTAGTATTTCCAGTGTTACACTGGATTGCTCACTTTTTCTAAATTAGAAAAATGGCAAAACATCATTTGTTAAGTACGTTTTATATGCATAATGTGTTGAGTTTTGTCATAATAAACTTAAAAGTTAGAAAATATTCTTGTTTTTTAAATTGCTTAAAGTGATACACAAAAAGATTATGCAAATTGCAAAGGATCACACTTTGATAAATGGTTGACTTTGAATTATAATTTAGTTATTTCTGATCCTGCAACAAAAGCTTTCTTTTCTGTTCCCCACTGATTATCAAAGAGTATAATAAAACTGGAAAGTTATTTTCCGATTTGTAGTGTGCTGGTGCTCAAATCGTTTACACAGTAAAATGGTTCTCAAGAAATGAAAATGTCCATATTTTATCATCACTGATCTAGATAGTGAAGATTTAGCAATTTAACTTAGTATTTACTGATGTTACTATAATCTAATGTAATTGTATAGAGGCTTCATACTCTCTTTTATGAAGTGTTCTTGAAGCTCAAAATAACTTGAAGGAGGATAAGAGAAACTTCTGAGCTCTCTACCATGTTGTGTTAGTCAGAATTCTTCAGAGAAGCAGAAACAGAACCAATGGGAGATACATACAAAGAGTTTTATTGTGGGAATTGGCTCACATGATTATGGAGGCCAAAAAGTCCCATGACATGCCATTGAGAGCTGGAGACCCAGAAATCCAGTGGTGTTAATCAGTGAAATTTCAAGGAATGGGAAGCAGCTGGTCTAAGTCCCCTAATCTGAAGGCCCACATACCAGAAGTTCTGATGTTCAAGTTCAGGAAAACATGGTTATCTCAGCTCAAAGGGAGAGGCAGAGATAACGTGTTTTCTTCTATTCTTGTCTTCTTTTTGTCCTATCCAGACCCTCAACAGATTGGATAATGCCCACGCACATTAATAAAGGAAGATCTTCTTTACTCAGTCTACTGATTCAAATGCCAGTCTCTCCTGGAAATACCCTCACAGACACATCCGAAATAAAGTTTTACCAACTATCTGGATATCCTTTAGCTACATCAAGTTGATAACTAAAATTAACTGTCACACATGTCAAATATTTTCATTGATATTAACTCTTTATTTGCAAGTTGATTTTGTATTCCACCTCAAATTGTTCAATATGGCATTCATTTTCATGATTGTGTAAACTAGTAGTTGGACAGCTTGGCCTCTTTTTGGAGCCAGTTTGTGACCCTTTGGGATTTGGATAGCCTAGAACAGCAAAATGTACATTTCATTTTAAAAAGCAGATTTTCACATATTGGAGAATATATTATTTTCTATATTATAGCATTTTTAATGTAATTTATTTTTCTATATTGACAAAGACAGCATTAGGGACCATTTTGTTATTCCCATTAAAATGGCTATTTTGTTGTTTTTAGTGGTATGTGGGCAAGGGGACAAAGATTTTGCCTACTTGCAAAGTCTCAAGATAGTGAGTTGATGGGAAAAAAAGGAGGTTAACATAAAGAAGTGATAAGAGTTTTTGTACATGTGACACTTTGGAACTTTGGCAATTGCAAGCTTGATAAATGTTAGTTGATAGCTCAAATTTGATAGCAAATTTTAATGTACTTGATTTTTAATGGTCTCATTGATTTATGGAAGCAAAGCACAGAGTTGATGGCTTATCTAATCTTTCTCTGAACCCTTTACAGACTACTATTCCTTAAAGAAATGATATTTTTAACTTTAGAATGAGCAGGTCTCAATTACCTACTACCATTAAGAAAGCAATTGAGTAGAATATGATGATTTTGTTTGATTTAAATCTTTATAACTTGTATGATGTAACATTTTTATTAACTGTATTATTTCACCAGCACATTCTTCAGAATACTGTGAAATGATATTAGAGTTAAGTACTGTAGTGTGCTTAACAAGATCCTTCAAATGTTCTTCTATATACTTAAAGACAAGTAAGAAAAAAATCATTTAAATTAATATGTAACAGATGAAGGTGACCTCAATAAGTTGTAAAAATTGTACTTCAAACTTTTAGATGGAGTTGTTTCTGAATAATTAAAATGAGACCTTCCCTCACGCACCCCATTTTTTAGACAATCCAACCCATCAAATCTTGGTATTTAGATGAAATTTTCTCTACGGACAGAGGTATTATTGGTTTCCTAAGAGACACATGTCCTTCATATATTTCATGTTAATGAGTAGGGTGAGTTGAGTCATTTTAGAAAGGGACCAATTTTGATAAAAATTGAAGCATTAACATAAAAGTTATGTTTCCCTGGCTGTAATGTAAAATATCCTTATATGAAATACATATTTGATTTAGCCTGTAGTTGCTCCTTACCTTCCAATATAAGTGCCTCCAATGCAAAGGTTAAAGCAAACTTTAAGCACATTAAAATTTCACACATTATAGCATAAAGAGAATAGTGATCAAATCCATTATGCAGTTTTTAACAAAATCAAATAGTAGTTAACATTAGAAAAAGTAATGAAATAATATAGCTTTATTCTTCTTCCCTGTATTACATATGCTGTGTTCACAAACGTGTTTCAGTTATAATCAAACGTATTTTAAAAGCAAAATAATCAATATGAAACATCAGTAATTTTAAAAGATAAAATTTAATTTTGTGCATGTAAAAGGAAACTCATATTTGAGTATTTTTGTATTATGATTTTGAGTAAAAGCAAGAGTAAAATAACACAGATGAGTATAGCAAGATGAGGTAGCCAACATTGTAAAAAATTTAAGGCCAGTATCGGAAAGTGTATAAAATGTTTGGCAAAATGATTTTTTAAGAGACTAACAGGCTATTTATAAGAACTTTAAATGTTTGACATGAAAACAGTTATATTTGAGTACTAATCCTCTTTCAGTGTAATGTTTTATTTTTTTTGTTTTAGTTTCTGTGAAACGATCCATTTTCTTGAATGTATCTTAGACACATGTAAATTAGTGAAAACCTAATTAGTAAAAATTAATACAATTGTCAAATTATAATACATTATCTCTTTAGTGTTTTGATGTATAAAATAATTAGAATATAATAAAAATTATTTACTTTTCAAGCTGTAGTCTATATAAAAATATTAGACATAGGAAGGGGCATCCATACAGATCAAACACATTAGCTGCTTACACACACACACGTATGTGTGTGTACACAGACACATACCTGTTTGTGTCTACACAGACAAAACTTGTTGATACTAACAGTAGAAATGGGAAATTTACCTCTTTAATAGTTATGCAATAATTAATTTGATTATATAGCCTCATTTTAATAAAGTAGTTTTATAAATCAAGTGAATGATTAATGGAATCAGTCATAAGGATAATTAAATTTTTAAAAAATGGGTAATTTTAATTGTTAATTGATCAGCTTATAATCATTCTCTTTAAAAAAATAAGCAGTAATTCATATCAGGTCAAAATTTTACAATATGAGTAAGCCCATGATGAACCATTTGATTCCAATGACCGTTTAACTATGAAGCTAAGCTTTTTAAATTTTGTAAGGCAATACTTAACTTCTTAAAGTCTGTAATTTTAACACTGCCTAGCAGTGTTAAAAATATTTCAATATATTCCCTCAACCTGTGTCAATATTCCTGTATGTAATTCAACCATTTTCTGACAATGAGGAAACAACAGTGTAGGAATTTAATTTCATAGTCCACACTTTCAACTACTATCATTGAATACTATGTAAGTGAAATTATCTATTTATGTATTATTATTATTATTATTAATTAATTATTTTTTTTCGATTGTAGTGACTTTATTCTAGTGGCTTTTCAGGCCCCCAGAAGAGTCACTTTTGATAAGGCTGCCACCCAGTCAACCATCATCACTGCGGAGTCTTAATCAGTTGATTCTGTTTTGTAGATCAAAAAGATTCCTTCAAGTGATCTCTTCTTCCATTCCTTCATATTAGGTTACACATTCTGAAAGTACGTCTGTTTTTCTCTGATACTTTAAGGTGGCATATTCTGCTCTCCTACACTGTGTTCAAACCAGGGTGTTTATTCTCCATTGTCTTTAATGCTTTCATCATCTTCTTATTCCTCTTAGCACAGTCAGAGCATAATGTATTATCTTCTAGGCCCGGGGATGGGGAATGGCAGGCTGGTAACAGGAAGAGAGAAATCATCTTCTTGGTAGTGGTAGGCACCCAGGGCTGACCTGTGGGAAACTGTAAGCGAACCCAACCCTTTGTGTCTGCTGAGAGAACTTCATCATGGACCACATACCATGTGATGCCAGAGGCATAGGTGAAAAAGGCCTCAGCAGAAGCAGGAATGGAACATGAATTCACAGCCTTAGGCTGAACAGCTCCTGCAGCAATCCTTCCCCACGATGCCAACGAAGATTGCTGAGCTGACACTATCACTTCAACCATATTAGTCTCTTCTGCTTTCTCATTCATCTTGCAACTTTCCTGAACCCTTGCTTTCTTGGACCTTGTGTTGTGTTTCCTTGAATGTGGCTGTAATCTGGCCCGCTTTGATGTTTCAGGAATATCATGTTTCTGTTCAGGATAAGCATGCTGCTGAAGCCTCAGATAAACATCTATTTTCTTGCCATCAGTACTCAAATTGAGTTGTTGGCACCAGTTCTGCAAAGGGTCTCAACACACATTATTAAAAGGAGGCAAAATGGTTGGCAAGGGAATAATTGGTGTTTTACATCTAGCTTTGGGGGGAACTTTGAATTGTTCATTTGTTGGAGGAAGATGAACTTCATTGTGTTTCCCAGGCTTGTTCGGTTTGACATCAGAAGTTGAAGAAACAGGTGATTCCATTTGTTGTTCTATATTTGATTCATCTCTAACTGGGACCAATGTCAAAATCACACTTTTGTCATCATATACTTCCTCCTCAGATAAATTCTTCTTGCTGCTTTCATGATTTGAGTCTGACATTTTCAGCAACACCTAGGGGAAGGCAAAGGCAGCAATGTTAAGGACATGTGCAGTTCACTTCTTTTAACCTCTAAATTTATTTTTAATTCAGAATATTACAAGGGTACAAACACTTTGGTTACATATATTGCTTTTGCACAACCCGACTCAGAGCTACAAGTGTGCCCTTCCCCCAGACAGGGCGTACCACATCCATTAGGTGTGAATTTACCCATCCCCTCGACCCCCCTCCCACCTCCCCAATATATTTATTTTTTACTACAAGCATTAAGTTATAATCTGTCCCTTTTATAGCTAATATAGAAATATGTCCCAGGATTTTGGTACTCTTAACTATTTTTTAATGTGAATATTAGGCACTAGTGATGTTATTTGTCCTTTTTTACTATACTTACATATGGGTCTGTATACACAATGTCAAAACTAACTTCAAGTTTATTTTTCAGTTTTTTTTTTTTTTCCTTTGGAGACAGAATCACACTCCGTTGCCCAGCTAGAGTGCAGCGGTATGATCATAGCTCAGTGCAACCTCTCCTGGACTCAAGTGATCCTCCTTCCTTAGCCTCCTGAGTAGCTGGGAGTATAGGTACGTACCACTGCACCACCTAATTTTTCTATTTTTAATAGAGACAAGGTCTTGCTCTTGCTCAGGCTGGTCTTGAACTCCTGACCTCAAGTGATCTTCCTGCCTGTGCCTCTCGGAGTGTTAGGATTACAGGCGTGAGCCACCGTGCCCAGCCTTTTTTATGGGTTTTCTATTTGTTCTATAGAATAGCAGACAATTACCTTGTTTTTATTTTTTCTAAATCATATTTCCTTGTCCGGTCAATAATGGCAAGTGTTTATTAACCTCAAGGTCTACTTTATGTGGTCACTGGCTAAGAAGCTGAATATTAATAAGACATTTTGTTCAAGGTTGGAAAAAGAGTGCCTGCCACTGTGTTTCTCAAAGAAAATACTCTTATATATTGAATATTTTTTTACAAAGTTGGGATGATGCTCAAGGGTCATAATATAAATATTTAAATACTACACATGGGATAGGTGGCAAATACAGTGTGTAAATAAGAATCCCATATGTTGTTAAGCATCGTTTTGAAATTAGCATACATACTAAAATAATCTTCTTTACAACTTAACTTACAAGAAAAGTCGTGGTTTAATTTTCATATTAGTAACATTTTATTACCAATTCTTAGGCAAACTATCAGAAAACCAGCATATTTTTGTAGTTGAAGGATTTTTCACTAACTTACTCACTTTTTATATAAACATTTATTTATAATGACTGCTATGCTCCAGTCATTTACTAGATGTTGCAAAGGTGTTTGTGCTCAACAAATATCTGTGTGTTTCCTTGTATTTCCTAGCCTCTTGTAGTTTGTCAGGGCCACGTGTCACCTCTGAGTGAACTGAGTTAAAGGGCATGCCTAACTCTTTCTTTATATTCTCTTCTGGGAGATCTAAAATTAACTACTGATGACACAGAACCCAAAAATGGAAACATGAAATTCCCAAGTAACTGATTTGAAGAACATAGATTTTTTTAACGTTTAAGTTTTTAAAATTGTATGTATTTATGGGGTAAAACATGAGGTCTTTGTATGTGCATATACTCTGGAATGATACAATCAAGCTAATTAACATAACCATCAACTCTTATTTTTTGTCGTGAGATCACTTACTCTCAGCAATTTTTAAGTGTACAACACATTAACAAACAGTCACTATGTTGTACAGTGGGTCTCAAGAACTTATTCCTTTTATTTAACTTTGTAGTCTTTGACCAATGTCTCTGGTAACCATCATTCTGTTAATATTTTCTACTTCTTTAACTTTTTTTAGACTCCACATATAGGCAAGATAGCAATATTTTTCTTTCTGTGCCTGACTTATTTTACTTAGCACTATGTCCTCCAGGTTCATTCATGTTGTTGCCAATGACCGGATTTTTTTCTTTTTTAAAGCTCAATACTCTCCCATTGTGTACATATGCCATGTTTTCTTCATGCATTCATCCATTGATGGATACTGAAGTTGTTTGCATAGCTTGTTTTTTGTGAATAATGCTGTGGTGAAGATGGAAATGATATATCTTTTACACATATTCATTTCTTATTCTTTAAATATATACCCAGTGGTGGGATTGCTGGATCATATGATAGTTCTGTTTTAAAATTTTTTCAGAGTCCTTCATACTGTTTTCCACAATGGCTGTACTAATTCACATTCCCATCCACAGTATACAAGACTTCCCTTTTCTACAAATCCTCCTCATCACTTGTTATCATTTATGCTTTTGATAATAGCACATTGTAACTAGTGTGAGGTGATATCTCATTGTGGTTTTAATTTGCATTGCCCTGATGATTAGTGATATTGAGCATTTTTTTCATATAACTATTGGCCATTTGTATGTCTTCCTTTGAGAAATGCCGAGTCAGGTACTTTACTTTTTAAATAATGTTATTTTTATATTTTAGATATTAAACACTTATTAGATGTATGTTGCCTTTCATCTTGTTGATTGTGCAGAAGCTTTTTAGTTCGATGTAATCCTTTGTCTATATTTGATTTTTTGCCTGTGGTTTAGGGGTCATATAAAAAAATCTTTGCCAAAACCAATGTCATGAAATCTTGCCCTAGTTTTCTTCTAATATTCTTACAGTTTGAGGTTTTATGTTTGAGTGCATAATCCATTTTTCAAGTATTTTTGTATAAGGGGTGAGACAAGGGTCCAATTTCATTCTTCTGCATGTTAATATATAGTTTTTCCATTGCCATTTATTAATGAGACTGTTCTTTCCTTGTTGTAGTTCTTGATACCGTGGTCAAAGATTAGTTGACCATAGATGTGTGGATTCATTTCTGGACTCTCTGTTCTTTTCCATTTGTCTGTTTTTGTGCCAATACCATATAGCTTTGATTACAGCTTTGCAGTAAATTTTGTGATTAGATAATGTGATATCTCTAGCTTTGCTGTTTTTGCTCAAGATTGCTTTAGCTCTTCAGGGTCTTTCGTGGTTCTCTGTAAGTCTTAGTATCGTTTTATAATTCTATATAAATTTTAGGATTTCTTTCATTGAAATTATAACAGGGATTGCATTGAATTTTTAGATCACTTTATGTTGTATGGATATTATGACAATGTAAATTCTTACAGTCCATCAATATGAGATATATTTTCATTTATTTGTATCTCCTTCAAGCTCTTTCATGAATATTTTATAATTTTCAGTGTTCAAATTGTCAAGAAAACATTATTGTAAAGAACTTCCTAATCATCAGAATTCTTTCATGACTGCAACATATTATTGTCACTGAGATTTTACAGTCAATCTGATTGGATAACAAATTGACTAACATAATAAGTGACACACTGATATATATTTAGTAAGGGACAAGACAGATGTGGTCTCTCACCACATGGATCTCATAATCAAGTTATAGAAGAAACATAGTGATCCCCCAAACAAAAACAAAACAAATGTATTCAAATTAAATTTGGACTGTGATTTTATCAGCCAAGGTTTGGCCAAAGTATATTTAATATGAGTACTAGCTTACCCAATTGTGGGGGTTGGCTAAGCAAGATTAAAGTCTGTGTGTCAGGCAGTCAGAAACAGAGGATTATAGGCAAGGTCAAACTAAATATTAATGAGTCAAAGCCAATGTACCTAGGAGGAATTTCTTGTCTTTCTCAGAGAAGCTATACTTTTAAGGCCCTCCTACTAATTATTTTAGGCCCACCCAGATTATTCTGGAAAAACTCTCTTAAATTTAACTCATTAAGCGTTTTAGTTACATCAGTAAAATTATTCTCAAAAACACTGGGTTAAGTGTTTGAACAACTGGGGAATGAAGACTAGCCCAGTTGACATATCAAAAAAGCCATCACAGTGATTTGAAATTAACAATTATTATATCAAAATATTTCATTTTCTTTTACTAGTGTATTTAAGAAAGCCTATTTTGATAAGATGATCTTTTATCATAGACCAAAAAGACATGAGCTAAATCATAAGGCCCTGGAAATTATCCATCAATGTTTAAAAGCTCAGTATATACACTTTTACATTCTCTCACCTTGGAGTGAGAAATATACTCTATGAAATAACAGGAAGTTCAGTATAGCCAGAATAGAGTGAGTAATGTAAAAATAGTATTAGATGTAGTTGGGGAGGTTGATGAATAGAAGGGGAAAATCCTTGTATTAAAAACTCCTTTTAAGATAATTGAAAGAAATTTGGCCTTTCCTATATAGAATCGTCAGCCACTGGTTAATTCTTTAGAGTTTAGTGAACTAGCTTGTTTTGAAATGGTGACTCTGTGTAACATATGGAGAATAAGAAACAAGGATGTAAAGTAGGGTCACCTTATGGGAATCTTCTCCAGTATTACAGTGAAGAGGTTACTGTGGCTTGGTCTAGGGTGGTAACATGGAATAGTGAAAATTAGTTGGATTTTAAATATGTTTTGAGGGCAGAAAACACTGGATTCACTCATGACTTGGGTATTGAATATGAGAGAAAGAGGAGTCAACTGTAACTCTAAGATTTTCAATTTTAATAGCTGTAGACAAATTATTCTCAAAAATGATACTGGCATCAGGGCCCAGAGTCACTCCTTTTTTTTTTTTTTTTTTTTTTTTCTTTTACTGCCACCCATGGGTTTGTTTCCAGTCATGGACTCTGAAGTTTATGAGCAAAGTATGCAATCTCCTGTCTGTCTTCATTCAGTGAGCCTGTGTCTGGCTTTGCACCATGCAGTTGTGACTCCCTTCTCTTGTCAGACTTTAGTATCGCATTTTAGCATCCCACATCCAGGCTAGGTCCCAGTTTGTGTTGTTTGTTGCTATAGTGTGTTTGTGTTTTCAGGAGAAACTGCATTTCTGGTCTACAGTTTTTCTTTTCCTTTCTTATTTTCAAATAAGCTGTGATTTAAAAAAAAAATATATTTCTCTATTTTACTTAATATTTTCTTGGAAATCCAACAGAAGGGCTCTTAGACAACCATCTGATCTTAGAATGGCAGAGTTGTTTCCTCACCCCCACCCCATATTCTTAATAACCTTGAAGAGCACTTATTACTTTCATGTTACACATAGAAACTGAGGTTTTTGGAAGGCAACCAGGACTGTAACGGCTAACTACAAAGTTAACTACAAATACTTTCTTCCCACTAAGGAATGATTAAGTAGACTGCATGGAGAGAAGTACCAATGGAATTCGGGTGAAAAAGACACTGGAAAGGTATCCATGCTAGTAAGTGGCAATGCTTTATCTTCTCATGCAGACTCTAAGGTCATTTGATAATAATAAATGGAAATGAGGAATTCATTCTTGGTTGTAGATAGTATGGTGTAAGACTGCCTTCTCTAAATATCTAAGAGTAAAACATACAGAAAAATATAATCTGCTTTTTAAAAAAATATTTTTAAGTCCCCGTCCTACTCCTGTGATAAAATCTGCTTTTAAAAAATAATATGTTCTATAGGTTGGGTGTGGTGGCTCATGCCTGTAATCCTAGCACTTTGGGAGGCTGAGGTGGGAGGATTGCTTGAGGCCAGGAGTTTGAGATCCGTCTGAGCAACAGCAGAACGCCATCTCTACAAAAAATACAATAATTAGCTGGGCATGGTGGCATGTGTCTGTAGTCCCAGCTACTCAGGAGGCTGAGACAAGAGGATTGCTTAAGCCTAGGAGTTTAAGGCTGCAGTGAGCTATAATGATACCACTGCACTCTAGCTCAGGTGACAGAGAAAGAGCCTATCTCAAAAAAACAAAAAAGAAAAACCTCAAAATATGTTCCATCCAGTATCAAAATTGTATGTCATATATACTTTAAAAATCCATGAAAATGGAAATAAGAAAAAATTCAATTTTTTAGGTATTTAAATTAATTATTCTTTATACATAGTTTTGCATGTAAAATATATTTTGATATTATGTATACAAATGCACACTTGCATTTATTATTATTATATAACCTTATAATATAAGATGCATTTTTCATATTTTGGGTATTTTTGTTTTTTTTATTTTTTGTTTTTATACAAATACATTTAATTGTTATACTTATGAATGTACTTATATAATTATTATGTAACCATTATCTAATCATTGAATATTCTGGTCTCTTCAAATATTTTATATTCTAAAAATCCTATGATGAAGATAGCATAATGTATGTACTATGCCCCATGAGGGAAGTACTGGGAGAGCCTAGAATTAAATAAATAAGTTTGTTTGGTGAAAAAAAAAAAAAATTCGTAAAGAATGTGGCTTGCTATCTATAGAAGTAGTCAAAGTACTCCCAGAGAATAATAATAGTGATGATGAGATGGATCAGTGAGAAAAGTTTCACGAAAAGGAAAATAAAAAGATATCTTCCATAAAAATGAAGAAGTTCTGAAGATTTTACAACTGTGTTCTGTAGCCTGTGGCTGATTTAAGGACCCTGATGTGAGATCGATTAAGAAAAGTCTCTCTCAAGGACCACCCATCACCGTGAGCATTAGGCCAATAGAACTCTTGTGACCTATTTTCTGCTCTTTGAAATGGCAATATAACAACAGGAGCTGAGCAAAGAGGAGATAATAAAGCCATTAAATATTCAATTCATTAGGGGAAAAGTCTCTTGACTGCCAACTTTTTTTTCCCTTTTCTTAACAAATAGTTTCACCTAGATAGCAATAAGTGTGTAGCACCCAATCACAGACACAGTTTCTGGAACATGCATAATTATTCAACCATCCTAGGTGAAATTCTTCAAGTAAACTAAAATAAGACCTTGGTTTAAGCAACAAGTTTTTTGCCAATCATAAAATTTGGGACAGATTATTTTTATCCACAAATTCATTTCTCATTAGATAATTTTCAAAGACACTGGTCAGTTTGGTGTTAAATGACTACAAAGTTTCAACTAGCTTTTTCTAGAGAAATGCATTCAAAGCAAGTATATTTTAAAGGTGACATATTGTTACCATTAACCAAATGTAAGTTGCCTCATTTCACTAGGTTGGTATTAACCATGAATATAAATATTATCTCCAAATGCCAGAATTAGAGCCCCCATGTGCTACATTGAAAGGGTGGCCAAAATAATTTGTATTTCCTTCCATCAAAAGGTGGATGTTATTTCCGCACCCACTGAGTCAATGCTGTCTTTGTGACCTGTCTGGTCAACAAAATAACGCAGAAAGGCAAGTTCAGAGTCCAGGACACAGAGGCCTTGCATAGTTTCACTATGGATGTACTTGAAACTCTGCCATTGTTATATGAAGAAATCTGGGATAATCTGGAATATGAGAAACCATGCTGTCAGAGGCCCCGGTTGCTACAATTACCTCACCTTTCTTGGCCATCTCAGTCCTCCAAGGTGAGGCCACTGACATATGGTAAGACCATCTGAGAACAGCTGAGCTTGGCCCAGACCTGAAGGATCGCCCACTTAAGACTTAGGCCAAATTCATGACACTCAGAATCATCATCTAAAGAAACTAAGGTTTAGGATGATTTCATATGCAGCAGTAAATGACCAACAAATAGCATTTAGATGGCTTCTCGTCATTCCTTCCAAGACCCCTCCCTTAATACTAAATAATCACACAGTGTTGTAACTTGGAGTTAAGGCACAACTATGAGGCATGACTAGAGCATGGTCTTTGAATTCAAATTAATTGCCTTGAAGAGAGAGATTGCAAAATCAATGATCTGGATGCTGACTGCTTTAAACAAATTGCCACACTGCTAATGAAGCCACATATGTGACAACAGAAAAAGCTGGAAATTTTAAAATATTTTTCTTTGGCTATTTCTTTTCTGGACCCTGGTATCACTGATAGTATATGTCCCTGCAATGTTTTCTCAAGGAGTGAAGAAAGCAACTTCTCTTAGGGGTACTTTAGGGCTAAAATATGCCATAGCAAAATTTTCATGACATCTGGGTATACAGCAAATCACCTTTACTTATGGTGCATATCTTTCTTAAAGTGTAAATTTTTCTACAATTTTTACCTGTGGGATAATTATAAATCCACTAATTGCTAGTCTTCTGATCTCCCTGGGAAAAGAAAATCTCAGGTATCTGGTCGATTTTTATGTTATATGACATTAGACAGAACTATTCCAGTGCATGAAAAGTATTGTATGTTTTGTAATTTTTAAAATTTAGAGATGAAAGATTAAAATGTTGGTCCTCTTTCTCTTATGAGTCTCTCTCTTTCTATATTGATTTAATTATATCCCTCCAAGAAATCTCTAAAGAACAAAATCAGAAAACTGGTGTATTATTCAGGGTTCTAAGAGGATGTATATATTGAGAGAGAGAGAGAGAGAGAGAGAGAGATTTAGAGATTTATATTTAAAAAAAAAAAGGCTCATGAGATTTTGGAGGTTAGCAAAACCAAAATCTATAGGAAAGGCAGGCAGCCTGGAGACTATGGGAAAAGATGATGATGCAGGCCAACTTAGAAGGCAGATTACTGGATGAATTCCTTCTTCTGGAGAGGTCAGTATTTTTCTACTAAGGCCTTTAACTGATTACATGCAGCCTACCCACATTATGCAGTATAATATATTTCTCTTAAAGTCTACTGATTTAAATGTTAATCTCATCTAAAAATATATCATAGGAATTTTTGTTAAATAAGTAGATTTTAGCTGCTCTTGTCATATAAACAAAATAAGTCTATGAGATGATAAATATGCTTGATCACTATAGTAACCACTATCTATTAATATATGTGCCCCATGACATTATGTTGTAATCCTCAAATACATACAATAAGATGTGTTACCAATAAAATTCAACAATAAAAAGTACATAACAGAAACTTCTATGGTAATGTTTGATCAAATATCTGGGCACTGTGTCTTAGCCAAGTTGAAACATAAGATTAACCATCACAGCTTAATATATGATTTCCTATGACTATAGACTCAGTACTTGAAATCTAGTACTTTCAAAATACACCATTAAACCAAAGATACATATTATACGTTTACTTAATTTTGCAGCAAAACTTTAATTATACCCAGAAATTTCTCTTCCTTTCTCCCTCAGTCCTGGATTTGGCTAGGTACGTGGTCATTCAGAATAAATGATATATTTATTATTATAATAGTTGTAGTCATATGCCTAAAATCTGGCCAATGGAAAATAATGAAAATGTACCTGCTGCCTTTTCCAAGAACTGTCTTAATAGGAAGCAGTGTGCCCTTTAGCTTTTTATTAATAATATTTAAATTGAATATGGGGTAAATTAATGTAAGTATGGTAAAGCAGGCCAGTGTTCATAAACTAGCTTCTAATATTATAGTCCTATCCTACCTTCAGATTGAATTTTCTTGAGGAAAAATATTTCCACATTGATTATAACTCTACGGATTTTATTTTTTTTACTCACAAGGAATCTAACCTTAAATGATAGACTTGTTTTGGATAAACTCTGGTGTCTCATCACAATGTGCCTTTCTATACTTCTTTACAAATCCTTCAACTTATGTACAATGACCCACTAATTATTTCCCCAATAACATTGTTTCAAAGATATTTTTCCATGCTGCAAGTTACCTTCCAATTCATCATAAACATATTTTCATTAGTTAAGAAAGAAGAAGATTCTAAAAGACATTTACAAATCAATGTATCATCTGTATGATATAGTGACACATTGTGTGGGATTGTTAGAATGTTCTTATTTAGACAAAATATCAAACAGCTTAAGACCTTTATCATATTTAAATAGGACTTTTTCTAACTCTATTCAGTTATAATAGCTTTTTAAAAAACAATGAAAGGGGTAAAAGTAAAGCCATTATAATTCTTTTGTTTGAATAATATTCAAGCATTTATGTTCAATGCTTTGATGATACTGGAGTTACACATCTATTCAATCATTCATTTATTTATCCAATAATTATTATAATATATTAAAGAGTGAGTGAGACTCTTTGGTACACCAGAGCCTGTACTAAGCTGTGAGGATAAAAATATAATAAGGCACGGTGTCTGCTTTCAATCTTCCAGTAATTTCTGAAGAAAAAAAGACATTTGTCATACATGTATCAGGAAAAAGCATGAAAGGATGAGCATAGGCTTTTAGTGTTGCCAACTTAGTGTTGGCTTTAATGAGTCTCACTTTTGATGTCCTTTTGTAAGAAGTAGAAGAACTGATGCTGTGATTATTGATTTCTCAATGCCTGGAGTTTTTCTCCTTTCGAATTGCTGAGAAACTAAGAAGAATGGAGAGTCATTTGGACATAGATTAATGGACACATCCTTAATGTGGATCCACAGAGACTTTCTCAATTTCTTTGGTCCATGTATGGCTAGTATCAATTCCTCCGGAAGGTTGGCAGTTTTCCTATACATAGCAGTTTTATGGTAAGAAAAAATCTCTACTAGAGTTGAAAGTGCCAGTTGTTTGGATTCATAAGGATACTTCCCTCAGACTGCATCTGTAAATACTATTCTACTTCTCTCTCAAGTTATCTCTGTTGCCTGGGAAAATGAAGAAATAACTTAGAGAAGTTTTGTCA
This sequence comes from Indri indri, assembly GCA_004363605.1. Taxonomy (NCBI): domain Eukaryota; kingdom Metazoa; phylum Chordata; class Mammalia; order Primates; family Indriidae; genus Indri; species Indri indri. The sequence goes on along the minus strand of RJWJ010008280.1, from coordinate 16,277 downwards.
ATATACTCAAGAAGAAAATATCATAGATATGTCCCATACTTTTCAAGTTCAACTTGTACCCCACTAGATGTATCAATATTTCATGTTGATAAAAACAAATGGGAATGAGGATGAGATTTGATCAGATTTGATGAGTCAGTCCTACAGGAGGAACTAGAACTCAGCTGTAGCTGATAAAAGTGCTAACTAGCCGAAAATAAACAGGATGTTTTGCAACCCTTGCAGATACACTCCAGAAGTTTTCATGATGGATGGAAAGGAGAATTTTAATATATAATAGTAAGTCTTTTTACCTGTTCTCCTAGGAAATGTAAAATTATTCATTTAGTCAAGAAAAGAGACATTTTGTAATTTTAAATGTAAGTAGTCTTTGCTTTAGAAATATGAGCTATTGAGTTTCTTGATGAATCAATGAACAGTTATGAGTAAGATTTTCATTAATTACTAATAAAATATGTCCATACTTGTAAGATAAATTCTCCATTTGAGAAAGGAAAAAAGAATACCATACAGCTGCAAGAATAAATATGTATGTAAATTTACCTGGGCCCTCTTCCCCCTTCCCACCTACTTGGTTTCTGTTGAGTTGCACAACCATATATATACATAGGTGTTAATCAAACGATCAGTTTATTTTTTGTTCCAATTTATTTTTTTTTTAATTTTATTTTGGAGTATTATGGGGGTAAAATATTTTCATTACATAAATCACTTTTGTACAGTTTGTGTCAAAGTTATAAGTGTGCCCATCACCCAGGTAGTATGCATTGTACCCATTAGTTATGAATCGGATGGCAATATGAGGATGGTTTTGTATCTGGGTTGGTTGTTCTATTCCATAGGTTGATGTCTCTGTTTTTGTGCCAGTTTGATGTTGTTTTGGTTATTGTAGCCTTGCAATATAGCTTAAAGTCTAGTACATTGATGTTTCTGGATTTATTCTTATTGTTTAAGGTTGTTTTGACTATTAAGAGTGTTTTCTAGTTCTATACAAAGACTAGAACTATTTTTCCTAGATCTGCAAAAAATGACATTGGTATTTTAATGGGTATTGCATTGAATCTGTAGATCACTTTGGGTAATACAGGCATTTTAACAATGTTGGTCCTGCCAATCCATGAGTGTGATATGTTTTCCACCTGTTTACATCCTCTGCAATTTCCTTCCTCAGTGTTTCATAGTTCTACCTGTAGAGGTCTTTCAGTTTCTTACTTAAATATATTCCTAAGTATTTTATTTTCTTTATTACTACTGTGAAAGTTACTGAGTCTTTGATTTTGTTCTCAGCTTGACTATCGGCATTTATGAATGCTATGGATTTGTGTAATAGATTTTGTAACCTGAAACTTTACTAAATTTGTTTATCACCTTCAGGAGTCTATTGGCAGAGTCTTTGATGTTTTCTAGATAATACTGTCAGCAAAGAGCAGTAGCTTAACCTCTTCTGCCCCCATGTAGATACCCTTGATTTCCTTCACTTGCCTGATTGCTATGGCTAGGATTTCCAGCACTATGTTGAATAGAAATAGTGCTAGTGGGCAACCTTGTCTGGTTCCAGTTGTAAGTTGGAATACTTTCATTTTTTCCTGATTCAGTATGATGTTGGCTCTGCATTTGTTGTATATTGCTTTTATAATTTTGTGGTAAGTCCTATCTATGCCTGTTTTGTTAAGCATTCTTATCATAAAACGGTGATAAATTCTGTAAAATGCTTTCTCTGTGTCTATCGAGAGAATCATATGATTGTCGTTTTTGCTTCTATTTATGTGGTGAATTACATGTACAGTTTTGAGAGTGTTAAACCATCCTTGCATCTCTAGGATGAAGCCTATTTGGTCATGGTGGATTATTTTTTGATGTGCAGCTGAATTTAGTTTGCTAGAATTTTATTGAGAATTTTGTTTTGTCTTGTTTTTTTGGTTTTTTGTTTTTTCTTTTCTTTTTTTTTTTTTTTTTTTTTGAGACAGAGTCTCGCTCTGTTGCCCTGGCTAGAGTGAGTGCCATGGCGTTAGCCTAGCTCACAGCAACCTCAAACTCCTGGGCTCAAGCGATCCTACTGCCTCACCCTCCCAAGTAGCTGGGACTACAGGCATGTGCCACCATGCCCGGCTAATTTTTTCTATATATATTTTTTTAGTTGTCCAATTAATTTCTTTGTATTTTTAGTAGAGATGGAGTCTTGCTGTTGCTCAGGCTGGTCTTGAACTCCTGAGCTCAAACAATCCACCCGCCTCGGCCTCCCAGAGTGTTTATTGAGAATTTTTGCATCTATATTCATAAGGGATATCGGTCTATAGTTTTTTTTTGTTGTTGTTGTTATTGTGACTTTTCCTGGCTTTGATATCAAGGTGATATTGGCTTCTTAGAATGAGTTAGGTAGGATTCCTTCCTTCTCAGTGTTATGAAATAATTTCTGCAGTATAGGAACCAGTTCTTCTTTGAAGGTCTGGCAAAATTTGGGTATGAAACCATGTTGTCCAGGCCTTTTTTTTTTTTTTTTTTTTGATCGCTGGAAGATTTGTTATTGCTGCTTCAATTTTGATACTTGATATTGGTCTAGTTAGGAATTCTCTTTCTTCTTGGTTGAGCCTTTGGAGGCTTTGTGCTTCTAAGAATTATCCATCATTCCCTCCACATTTTCAAGTTTATGGGCATAAAGATTTTTATCTTATTCAGAGATGATATTTTGTATTTCCATGGTATCATTTGTGATTTCTCATTTTCCATTTCTGATTGATCTTATTGGAGTTGTTTCTTTTCTGCTTTTGGTTAATCTAGAAAGAAGCTTGTCAATTTTGTTCATTTTTTCAAAGAACCAACTTTTGTTTTATTAATTTTCTGTATAATTCTTTTATTATCATATTCATTTAGTTCTGCTATAATCTTAGTTATCTCTTTTCCTCTACTGGGTATGGAATTGATTTACTCTTCCTTTCCAAGTTCCTCGAGATGATTCATTAAATTCTTGATTTATGATCTTTCTCTTTTCTGTATGTAGGCATTTTAGGGCTATGAATTTTCCTTTCAGGACTGCTTTAGCCTTATCCCACAGATTTTGAAGACTTTTGTCTCCTTTATCATTTAGTTCAAAGAATCTTTTGATGTCCATTTTAATTTCCTCCTTGACTCAGGTCTCATTTAGAAGTAGGTACGAGAACATATATTCAGTTGTTTTGGGATAGAAGGTTGTATAAATTTCTGAGAGTGCTTGGTGCTGAGAAGCCTGTTTTTCTGTGATGGGGGCAAATTTCTGCCCAAGCCTGCCATTGAGAGCACAGCATTTCATGTGATTGCCTGATGGTGGCTTGGACAGGCAGGCAGAACCTGGTGCCCCTAGGACACAAGAGTAGTGCTGGGAGACCATAGCCCATCTCCTGCACAGTAACCTCGAGAGTGCTTGTTGCTAAGAGGACTGTTTCACTGCATATGGGGTGTTTACTTAGCAGGGTCTCCTACTGACAGCAGGGCCACCACAGTGGTGTAACTTGAGAGGTTTATCATACCTGCTAGAGTACCCCAAAGGCAACCCAGGACCAACACTCCTCTCCCTGGCACGGTCAGGTACTGATCTTTGGAGACTTGGAGATAGGTCCATAAGCCAGCCCCAGCACCTCCAGGTCTTGATTGAGAGGCCAGATGAGAAGGAACCTGTGAAAGAACTCCAGAAATATGAAAAATCAAAGCAAAAGGACACACCTCAAAGAAAACAATAACTGCTTACTAACCTAAATGAAAATATTAAAAGTGACAGGTGAAGAATTTCAAAGACAGATTGCAAGGAAGCTCAATGAAATACAAGGAAAAATAAAAACCTACAAAAATAATGTAGGATATTAATGAAAAATTCTCTAAAGAAATCAAGTTATTAAAGAAAAACCAAACAGGACTTCTGGAAATGAAAAATTCTTTCAAGGAATTATAAAACACAGTGGAAATCCTGAAGAATAGGCTAGATCAAGTAGAAGAAAGAATCTTATATCTTTGGAACATGCGTTGGTTGCATTCTGAATTGATAGGAGCCACATCTGAAAAGCCGCCTGTGCATACAATTTTAGAGTGTGAAATTCTGGACTCAGTGCCTAATGCCATAAGTAGATGAGATATTTATAGGCATTAGATGTCAATATGTGTATTTTTTTTATTGAAAGAGGTCAGTAAATCATTGGGATAAGTAGAAAATGTTTTGTAGATTGTTGCATTATGTTCACTCCATTTTATAGGCATACCCTTTGAAATTTCTCTTTTTACTGATGCTGTTAGTTCCCTTCCATACTGACAGTTGTACAATATGTTTTTAAACTTTTTGGTCAATGGAACAAAAGAAAACTCAAACCAGTAGAGGCTTAAAAAGTATTTGATCATTTGAGCTTGCCCTTGTTTTCTGCTCTTAGTATCATATAACTGCTATATGATATACTCCTAACTACCTTGCTGGATGATAAGAGCCAAGTAACCCATTTGCAGCTATTGTGTCGGTCAACAGCATGCCAACTTCCAGACAAGTGAGTAAAGCTATCTTACATTATCTGCTGACCTAATTGATGATGTCAGCCTCATGAGCAAGTTCAACCAAGTTTTGTTGAGTGAGTTCAAATGTGAAGAAAAATAATCCAATCCACAGAAACTTGAGCTAAATATATAATTCTTTTAGAGCCTGTATGTTTAAGGGTGTTTTGATATAACACAAAGATAACTGATAGAAATAATTGTTCATATTTTATAATGCATTTTAACTACATCATATAGATATATCCAATGCAAGTGGCCTGGAGATATTAATAATTTTATAGAATGTCTTTATCATATTAATATTAAAAAGATGAAGGATAGACAAATGGAGTCATAAGGAAGTAGAGAAAGGGAGAAACAATTATTTCAGAACTATATACTAAAAAGTAAATTATGAAAAAGATAACTATATATTCTATGTGGATGAAGCATGTAGTACAATATTATGAATTGGCCAATTAGAAGGGCACTGAACTTTTAAAATTATTTGCCAAGGGATTTTTACGGTTGAAACAATTTTATAAGAGAATAAATAAAGTTAGTATAAAAATGTGAATAACATTTATAGGGCAATATGTCAAGAAGTTTAGTGATGAAATTATTCTGCTTCATCTCAGAAGTAATTACTATTAATATGTGACTACAATATGAAAGGATCCATCCTGGGTAATAAAAGTACAAACACACAGTCTCTTTTCTTATTTGGTTTACCATCCAGTAGAAGAATAGAAAATAAATTTAGGAGATATCAAACCTAAAGAAAGATTGTAATATTCTCATTTGCTTCTTTTATTATTTCAAGGTAAAAAAAATGAGACGAGATTTATAGCCTGAGTTGAGTGATCTAGTATGCAGTGAGAAACTGGAGTTGCATTGCTAACAAGATCCTAAGCATGCAGTAGAATGAAGTTGTGACATTTAATATTAACATCTTATTACTTCTCTTCTTCCTGTATTCAATGGAAAAAAAATCTGTTTATTTAGTCACTATATCTATCACTAAAGCTACCAGGCTAGTTTGTTACATGTTGAATGCTATTCCTAGCATAGAGAGTTGACAAAATCTAACAAACTGGCCAAGCAGCTTTAGGTGAAGTAACTCTACTTCAGACAACTATTCTTGATTAACTAAATGAAAGGATTTATTTTACTAAATAATGATTCATATTGAACCATTGAGTATGAATGCTTGTTAATTTAGCAAAATTTTAATTTAAATTTCATCTATAGTAATTTTTATATATATGTGTGTATGTATATAAATAATTTTATGTATATCTTTGATCCACATAAAGTCATACTAAGAACACCTGCTTAATTAATTATGAACTTGGTATATTGCTATAAGATTTCTAGGTGTTTTATTGCCCCTTCTTAAACAGAGTAATCAGCACCAGAAATGTCCCTGATATTTGAAAAGGTCTGACTGGGATTTTTCTGATAAGATTTTGACCATCTTGTATGGTAGAGATTTCCAATGTCCTTGATCGGTGTCACAGAATTTTGGTCAGACTCAAAACAGGAGAATGGTTTGATCTAGGCTTAGATGTACTTCACTTATTCACTGAGATTCTCAAAGGGTATAAATAAAGAGATTCCACATTGAAAAAAAAATCACACAATGCCCCCATACCCACCCACCCACATCTAATGAAAAATTAACTTTTCATTCCTATTCCCAAGAGATTATGAGGCAGAATTTCAAAAAGTCCTTAGTTCGTCCTTTATAAGCTGCTGTTGCCAGTTACTAGAGAGTCTTCTAATAGACTCTTTTCTGTTTTCCTTTTCTCTATCCAAGAGGTCTGGTCTATATTGAGAACATTAATTCCAACTTTATTTAAGAGAAAGTAGTTTTATCAGATTAAGCAACTATTAGTCAACAGAAGTCTAAATAATATGTTTACATGTTGCTATTATTTTGAGGCTGAATGCTTTCTTTTTTTTTTTTTCAAGTAGCAAAGGTGAGGACCTTGGTGGCTGCTACTGTCTTTTAGAATGCCTTCCTGCAGACTCCCCTTAGTGAGAAAACACAACTGGCAGTTAATTTAGTCGTGCTCTCTTTGCAGCCGAATCTTTTTCTTGAGATGTAGGTGTCAAAGAAGATGCTGAACTTTTCTGTGATTTATTACACAGGTTGATATTTCAAACCCAGTGCGTTCAGCAAGGCAATGTATTAGCCTCATTTTACTATTCAGTCCTATTCTATTATACAATGGCTGGTTGTCTTTGCACTGCATTTCCCTGCCAGCCTTGAAACAATGAAGATTGTCATCATCACCAGAGCAATAATACCACAGATAGAACTGTTTCTATATTTGATTGACAAAGCTCTAAGTCTTCTAGGATCAGGGATGAAGAGCAGAAGCAATTGATATACTATACTTCCTCCCCAGCATGATAATATGTCACAGGCATTGAGTCAACACCACTCTTGCAAGTGAGAAGGTGAAAGGGATTAAGGGACAATGGTGGCTTTCTCACAGTCTATGCTTCAACACCACAGAAATAGTTTACATAAGGAACAAACTGCCTCTTTAGTTAAAACCAGGAACATAATCGTCAGCTTTTACATACATGTCTATCTGGTTTTAGTGCACTCTACTCACAGAAAAGGTAACCGTTGACTGACAATCTTATCTCTGTTACAATAGAAAAACAATCTCCACATAACAGTAGTGTTTTCTTACTTCCTTGATACATTCAATTGAGAATCTTTTGGTAAAAAAAAAAAAAAAAAGGCATTATTTTGCAATATCTATTGACTTGAGAATATTGAAATTGGTGTCTTTAAACTTTATTGGTGCCACCTCTGCTTCTGATGCCCCCCTCCCTTTCATAGGTTACCTGCCAATGCACAGTACCTTTCACCTCTCACAAAAATCGACTCACAGTGGATAACAGACTTAAATCTAAGGCATGAAACTATAAGAATTCTAGAAGAAAATGTTGGAAAATCTCTTTTAGACATTGGCCTAGGCTAAGAATTTATGAAGAAGACCCCAAAGGCAATCTCAGCAACAACAAAAATAAATAAATGGGACCTGATCAAATTAAAAAGCTTCCGCACAGCTAAGGAAACTATCATGAGAGCAAACAGACAACCTACAGAATGGGAGAAAATATTTGCATGTTACACATCTGATAAAGGGCTGATAACTAGAGTCTATATAGAACTCAGGAAAATCGGCAAGAAAAAAATCAAACAATCCCATCAAAAAATGGGCAAAGGACATAAACAGAAACTTTTCAAAAGAAGATAGACTGATGGCCAAGAAACATATGAAAAAAATGCTGAAAATCTCTAATCGTCAGGGAAATGCAAATCAAAACCACAAGGAGATGTCATTTATGTCCAGTGAGAATGGCCTTTGTAAAAAAAGTCCCACAACAATAAATGTTGGCGTGGATGCAGAGAGATAGGAACACTCATACACTGCTGGTGAGACTGCAAACTAGTACAACCTCTGTGGAAAGTAATATGGAGATACCTCAAAGAGATACAAGTAGAACTACCATTTGACCCAGCAATTCCACTACTGGGCATCTACCCAAAGGAAATAAAGACATTCTATAAAAAAGACATCTGCACTAGAATGTTTATAGCAGCACAATTCACAATTGCAAAGATGTGGAAACGACCCAAGTGTCCATCAATACATGAGTGGATTAATAAAATGTTGTATATATATATACCATGGAGTTCTACTCAGCCACAAAAAACAATAGTGATCTAGCACTTCTTGTATTATCCTGGATAGAGCTGGAGCTCATTTTACTAAGCGAAATATCCCACGAATGGAAAAACAAGCACCACGTGTACTCACCATCAGATTAGTATTAACTGATTGACACTTAAGTGCACATATAGTGGTAACATTCATCGGGTGTCAGGAAGATGGGAGCGGGGAGGAGGGGATGGGTATATTCACACCTAATGTGTGTGGTGTGCACTATCTGGGGGATGGACATGCTTTAAGCTCTGACTTGGATTGGGCAAATACAATATATGTAACCTAAACATTTGTACTTCTGTAATATGCTGAAATAATAAAAACTAAAAAAAAAAAAGTTTTTGTTGCCATTTCTGCTTTTCATACCCTCCTCCTTTCATAGGTTACCTGCAAATGTCCAGTTGTTCTACCATAGCCGGGTGCTGCTACTACCCAGTGAAGCCCTATAATCTAGAAGACCTCTGACATGAAAGACTTTACCACAAGTATCTCTCTTGATCTCTAAGGAGCCAAAAGTGCTTTGTGCTTCTTAATATGACAAAGAAGAGAATGCTTTTCTTCTTATTTGCATGTAAGGCTTTTAGAGCATTACAGGAGCATACCAAAATAAATTCTTTTATTAAATAGAAAAAACAACTCTATTGATTTGTCCTTGAGAACTGCATCTCTCTATAATAGGGTTTCTCAAAGTTGGCACTACTGATATTTTGAGCTGAATTCTTTGTTGTAGGGGGCTGTCCTGTGCATGTTACTAGGTCTAGCAGCATCCAATGCCAATACTCACTCGATACAAGTAGCACTCCCAGTATTTGTAACAAACAAAAATATCTAAAATATCTGTAGACATTGCCAAACATTGCCTGAGTGGCAAAAAATTAGCCTGGTTGTAAACCACTACTCTAGAATTTGAGTATCAATTACATGGAGCAAATTTGAGTGAAATCAAATTTTACCTCAAATAAGATTTTATTACTAAGAATAGTTTGCCTCAGTCACTATTCTCTTGCATTGCCCGCAGTGTAACTACCTGTCAGTAAACGCCCTGTTTAAAAAACAAATCTCATTGGGAAGCTATTAGAATGCGGTGTCTCTGGCAATTTAAACTCCCATGTGAACAAACCAAAGCCCAATGCAAGCAGCAAATTGAAACTAGAAAGTGTTCCAATTAGAAACCACCAAGTAACCTCTTACTAAGGACTCTCCACTCTAACTAATCGAAATTGTTTTCTTTTTGTTGCTTCTGCAATCATTTTCCTTTCTTGGAAGAGTTCTAGCCACTTGTGATCTGCCACTGCCCTGATTCATGAATTGCTGAATGCTGAAATAAACTCTTTAACATTTAAATATGCTTAAAATTTTCTTTTAGCAACTCCAAACATGCCTAGACACATCTATTTCACATACTATAACACTGGTTTTCCACCTGGATTTCCTCATGATGGCTCTCTTCACTATTGTATAATTGACAAATTACATACAAAAATGCATACGATAAAATGAAAAATGATTTTAAAATCACTACTAAATGCTTAATCATACACAATCTGTCAGAAAATATAGCAGCTTATTTTGTTGAGGTGCCCCTATCTCTCCTCCCAAAAAAAAATAAGCTAAAAATGTGTAAATAGCAAGTTGAAATTCTAGGAAAATTTGAGCATTTTTTACAATGCTTTGTATTTGTGTTCTGTCAAAATAATATTCTAAATCATCATGTGAGATGAAAATAGATATCTTTCAGTATGCAATGTTTCAAAGGTATAATCAATTAATCAGTCAAACTTATTTTAATAAAATGGTAAGCTAAAACATTTTGCTCCCTTCATGATTTTCTGACAATAAGATGATTATTTTATTTTTATCTTAGTCTTAGGTAATATGATTTATTTTGTTCTGAAAAGGTGATGCGATATGTGTGTGTGTGCGTGCGTGTGTGTGTGTGTGTGTGTGTGTGTGTGTGTGTGTATGTGATGGTGGGTGGGTGCATTTGGAACTTTGTGTATATTTAAGCTTTAAATCCTACCCTGTGATTCAAATGAACAATGATGGTTTTAAAATAGAAGAATAAAATGATTTGGGGTTATACAAAAAAACTGAATTTTAAAAGGTTTAAAAAATTTATGTCATTTGTTCTTTTCTTTGGAGGTGCATCAGTCCTTTGTCATTTCGGGCAACTGAGTGTACTGATTTACTTTAGAAGGGATTGCAACTCAAAGACCTTCAGGAGCTGGGAAGGTCAGTGGTTCTTAAAGTTCAATAGTTCAATTTTCAAATGAGCAGCATTAGTAGCCCCCATGAACTACTTAGAACAGCATGTTACCTGGCTACTCTACCCTAAAGGCCACCCTCTTCCTTCTGCATCACCACCTACTTAACGATGAGAAAATCTGGATGTGGAATGCAAAAATCTTGGTTTCAACAAGTATTTCGGGTAATGCCAATGCATGCTCAAGTTTGAGAACCACTCAGTAAGGTAAACTGTGAAAGTGTTCCCATAATTAACAGTGTGTGGCAAAGACTGTGGCAAACCTGAGAATGTATATTCTGCTTTTAAACTGTTTTTTTTTTTTTTTGGTGTGTTTATTTAAATTTTGTTTGAAATACTCTTCTAAGTAAAAAAAAAAAAAAAAAAAAAAAAAAAAAAAAAACCAAAACCAAAAAATTAACCAAAAAAATCTGTATGTAGGATAGATTCTGAGTATTCTGCCTAATAGCTGCCAGTTTTCAAGTTATTTATATATGTTTTATGCTGTCTTTCTACTAAGAGACTCATTTTATGTTCTAATTTTATAATCATTTGAATCATGTGGTTCAGGTCCTAACTTCATACATTAGTTATTTTTTTAGAAAGTGTTATATAATCTGATTTAAAATATTTATTAGAGAATCAGAAATTCACTTTTTATACTTCCAAAGTCTTCTGTGATGTTTGGTATAGTTTATTGAATACCAATGTAATAAAATACCTTTTAAAATCCATTGCATTAGAAAAACACTAACATTTGGTTGTTGGTGGGTTATTTTTCTGCATTTTTGACCTTTAGCAAAGGGACAGGAAAAGTCAACTGCAACTCTGATTTTTTAAGAGAGCTAACAATCCTCTAATGGTTCTGATTTTTTTTTTTCTGTTTTGCATTTCTCTTCTGATTATTAACTGAAATTTTGTATGTTAGATTTAGACATGATTTACTTTCTGTAATGGAAGTAGTTATTTTCACTCTACCAAAAATAGAAACTATGGGTTTCTGGTAAGAATTTGCAAATATTCTGATTATTAAAATTTTTATTTAATGGAGCAGAGCATTTTCCAAGAATAACTCTTAACTCTTTGGTAATTAGAACAATAGCACGCATGGGTAATTAATTACTCATGGGAAGAGTTAACTAAGGGCACTTGAGCAAAACCTGTAAATCCTATAACCCTTTTCCCCCCAATGAAATAAAATGTCATTTATAATAAACGAAATATATGAACTCAACATCAGGAATATTAAAAAAATCAACTGAAAACCCTAGTTTATGTGGTAAGCTTCTTGCACATGAAATGTCAAGAATGATTTTTAGACTTAACACTAAGTTATACTGCCTCCTGAATTAATTTATTGAAATATTTTCTTCAATTCCAATATTTTTGAAAGATGAGAATAATTAAGAGCTGGGACTTCCATAATCCATCTGACACCGTAAAAATTTAAGTACTCTGCAAGTACAGTCTTATCATAAGATTTGAACTTCTAACCTTTTGCAATATTATCTAAACATTTTATTTTCCAGGCTATGCAGCTTTCTTAAAAAAATAAGAATATGGGAAGGTTTTTGGATATAAATTGGATAAAGGATCCTAACTCTGAAAATTAAATTTCTGAAAAATTGTTTTTACCAATAATATTTTATTTTAAATAATGATTTTTAAACAGTTTAAAACAAAAGCATGCTAGCATTTATTTTAAAATGTTATACTTAGAATGGTTTTGACTTTATTTTCTCTTTTTAAACTTTTAAAAAGAAAAGTAGCCAAATTTGTACATAGGGGTGTGTGTGTGGATTTGTGTGTGTACAAGAACAAAAGACCTAAGCAAATCTTTTAAATGTTTGACTATTTTTTATTGGGTTTATGTGTGTTTTCTTACTGATTCACAGGAGTTCTTTATATAGTCTAAATATAATTTCTTTCTCAGATACAGGTATCATAAATGTCTTTTTCCATACCCATGGTGGGTTTGGGGATCAAAAAAACATTTTAATTTTAATGAAGAACGTTGTGTCATCTTTTTCTTTATAATTAATGCTTTTCTTCTCTGTTGAATAAATCATTTCCTTTTTACTGTAAGTGATCCAAATAGTCTCCTCTTATCATCTGGTTTTTGGTTTGTTTGTTTTACTTTTCATATTCGTCTCCTTATTTCTGGACTTCATTTTGGTGTATTCTGTGAGATAGGAGTTTAGTTTTACTTTTATATTATTTTTCAAATAAGCAATTTCATTTATTAAAGACACCTTCATTTCCTCGGGGGACTATTGTGGCGTGCTTATCATAGCACAGATGCAGGTCAATTTCTAGACTTTCTGTTGAGTTTTGTTGCCTTGTGTAATACCATACTAGTATTACAGCAGGTCCTCAAGTAATATTGTTTTATTCTGCGTTATTTTCTTATAACATTGATGAGGAAAATAATCAATTCCAGGCCAGGGGCGCTGTGTGAATTTTGCAAGTTTTCTCTCTTCCTGCATGGATTTTCCCCAGGTATGACAGTTTTCTTCCACAGCCCAAAGATGTGTAAATTAGATGACTCCTCATTCTAGATGGTCCTAGTCTGAGTGAGTGTGTGTGTGAATGTGTGTGAGTGTGTGTGTGTGCGCATGTGTGTGTGAGAGAATGTTCCCTGTGATGGAAGGGCAACTTCACCAGGGTTGGTTTCCAACTTGCTATCCTAAGCTGCAAGGATAGGCTCCAGCCACCTGCGACCCTGAACTGGAAGAAATGGGTTGGAAAATGAAAAAATGAATTCAAATTATTGTAAAATAAAAATTTTTAAAGTATGCAATAATCCTACAAATGCACAACAATAAATGATGCTGTATGAAAGTGCTCAGTGAGCCCACCATATTTGTTAGTTCCTGAACTGCGTGGTGGTAGGAGGTGCTTCTTACAATTTTCCCTGTGCAACATTCATTCCCTTATTTAACCCACAACCACTAAGACTGATGTCACTCAGTGATTCACCAAAACTTGGGTAATTATCTTACTTTTTGAAATTAATCTTCCTTAAATGTATATATAACTCACATTTATTTCAATGTTTAATATTAGCAGTGTTTTGTGTCTTATGTAGAAGTTTGGTGATGTATTTGTGACCAGAAATATGCCATAGGAATTTAACTCTTGTTTATATTAATTAGTCTATGGTAAAATTGGTTTTGTTCTATGTAATTTTGCTTGAAGTCGCAGTTCCCAAGAATCTATAGAAGATGCTAAATGATGACTTACTGTATTATTTATATCTTGTAATGTAATTTACCCCATTCTCTTGATAGCGTGATCTCTTCTTGTACTGTGCATCTCAATATACACTTTCAGATTATGTTTGTCCCGAAAAAATAACCTAAAAATTCTATTGGCGTTGCTTTGAATCTGTATCAATTTGGGGAGAATAGCTATCTTTGCAGTAATGAGTTCTATAACTTATATCATGGTATGTTTCTCCATTTATTTCTTTTAATAATTCTTCAGTAACATTTTGTATATTTTTATTAGTCAGAGTGGATTTAGAGATAAATATTTCATTGGAATTATTTTTAGGTATAATATGCGATTCTAACGTAAATGGAATCTTTTAAAAAGACTAATTGCATTTTTCTAGATATTAAAATGATCATTATTTTCATATTGATCTTACATACCACACACGAGCAAATTTACTTCCTAGTTGTAAATTTATCTATAAATTTATTTTGCGTTTTTCCTGAATATAATTGTGACATCTGCAAATGTTTCTTCCCTTCTAAACTATATATATATATATAATATATATATATATATATATGTCTTTCAATAGCACCAAGTAGAGCAGATATCCTTGCTTCATTTCTAATCTTAAGGAAAAAAAAAACTTTCAATATTTCATCATTACTAATAATTTTTAATGTAATTTTTCATTGATAGTATTGGTTAGATTAAGGAAGATTTCCAATATTCCATAGTTGATTAAAATTATCATGCTGAGTTTATCAAATGCATTTTTTGCATCATTTGAGATGATCTTATGCTTGTTTTCCCTTTTATTTGGCTAATGTGATAAATTATATAAATTATGTCATCTGATTTGCAAACATTAAACCCATCTCACTTTTTTGCAAGAGAACAATAACTTAATTATAACATATTAACCTTTTAATGAATTTCTGGATGGCATTTTTTAAGATTTTATTTAGGAGTTTTTTGAATATGAGAAAATTTTCTTGTACTTGGTTTCTGTTTGGAAAGTACTACAGTCTGTGAAAATCAATGGGAAAGCTTTTTTTTTTTTCCTATTGTCAGGAAAAGTGTTGTTCCCTTTATTTGTAATTATTTTTATTGTTCTATTTTTCTAAATTATTCATGTTATTTCATGTTGTTGGATATTTTGTAAAAAAGCAAGATTTGAGTAACCACTTACAGTGTTAACTTCTTATCCTTGAAGAGTTTGCTATGATTCATCGAATTTGTTTACCCTTCATAACTAAAGTGTAAAAGACCTTGTTTCTCCCTCAGGCAAAAAAGATCTTTTTCTCTAATTAATGGTTTGATTAAAGTCATTAATCCATTGAATCTGAATATGGAATTTATTTTTAATGAAAACACAAACTTATTATTGTAAATGAAGGCATAGAGTGAGCAAACACATTATTATTATTGTAGAATCCTGATATATTTTGCATAAGGAAACATTTCATATATATATATATATATATATCTCATCAGTCAACTTTATGAGTGTAAAATATGCCTTAATTGAAAATTTTTTGATTTTAAAATTCCTTTATGAAAATTCCCTGTTATGGATGATAATGATTATAATACTCCTAAACTTGGAGTGTAGATGATCCCTTTTGATGCTTAACAATTTTTTAGTGTTGCTTAGTTATAACTATCACTGTGCTTTCTTTCTAAAACTAGATTTTAAGTTTTAAAGCAGCAAGAATTCTAGTTGTTTCTTTATGAGGTAAATGATATCTTTTACAATGAGCATTACATATCTTTTTTGCTTTCATATCATCTCTGAGGTAGGGCAAACATCTTCTCCACTCCATCTCTTATGAGCGTCTTCAAGATCTGTGTTGATGATTCATCCAACAACCTTCCTAATAGCCTTCAGCCATGACAAGGATGACAATATATTGATGTTTGGCCAAGAATGTACAAGTTTATGCCTCTTTCTTTGATATTATTTATTTTATTTTTATTTTGCATTCTTAATTAATATTATGGAAACATAATAGTTGTATATCTTTACAGGGTACATGTGATGTTTTAATACAGGTGTACAATGTAAAGTAATCAAACCAGGGTAACTGGTATATCCATCATCTTAGGCATTTACCATTTCTTGATATTATTTTTAATAGTTCTCCTTTATACTCCCAAAAAAGCAATACTGATAGTTCCCATTTACAATCTTTCAAAAATGTCTCAGTTTGGTCAATACATTATATGATCACACCGTGACTGACTTTATAGAGTGCACACTGACAGCTACATATTATATCTTTGTTTTACCATTTACCACATGGCAAATTCCTTTCCTAATTAGCCTATGTTCAATATGATGAAAGAAAACAAGCCACTCCTTTCTGTATTCTGAGTATCCACACTACCTTGCTTTTCCACCAAATTCACTTGCTGATGATCAATATTGATTAAGCCTTGTTATGCAAAAACAGTTGTGTTCCCAGCACTGTATTGCAGTCTCTTATGTATTCAAATTCAGATATCTCTCATATTCCCTACAGCAGCTCTTTCAAATCTGCACTACACAGATCATTACAAGTCTGTTCACATCT
>RJWJ010008279.1:0-54066 GCA_004363605.1 Indri indri | reverse complement strand
TTCACTTAGTAGAATGCATTCCAGCTCTATCCAGGAATATACAAGAGGTGCTACATCACCATTGTTTCTTTTTTTTTTTTTTTTTTTTTTTTTTGAGACAGAGTCTCGCTTTGTTGCCCGGGCTAGAGTGAGTGCCGTGGCGTCAGCCTAGCTCACAGCAACCTCAAACTCCTGGGCTCAAGAGATCCTTCTGCCTCAGCCTCCCGAGTAGCTGGGACTGCAGGCATGTGCCACCATGCCCGGCTAATTTTTTCTATATATATATTTTTAGTTGTCCAGATCATTTCTTTCTATTTTTTAGTAGAGACGGGGTCTCGCTCTTGCTCAGGCTGGTCTCAAACTCCTGACCTTGAGCAATCCACCCGCCTCGGCCTCCCAGAGTGCTAGGATTACAGGCGTGAGCCGCCGCGCCAGGCCCTCACCATTGTTTCTTAAAGCTGAATAGTACTCCCTGGTATACATATACCACATTTTATTAATCCATTCATGTATTGATGGACACTTGGGTTGTTTCCACATCTTTGCAATTGTGAATTGTGCTGCTATAAACATTCAGGTGCAGGTGTCTTTCTTATAGAGTATCATTTGATCTTTTGGGTAGATGCCCAGTAATGGGATTGCTGGATCGAATGGTACTTCTGATTGTACCTCGAGATGATTTTTAAAAAGGAAAGGGAAACCCATCATTAAAGTCGATTGCTTATGCTCTTTTATAATCTTTTTTATTTTGCTGAATGGGCTGGGCCCCACCTCTACTGTAGGAAGGCCCAGCACTGTACTCCTTTCGCGGGTGAGGAAACTTGAAGGGTAAAAAGGATGAATAAAAAGTCAAGTTTATTCATCTACCAGATGGTGGAGATAGAACCCCCATCCTAGGCTTCTCACTCAAATTCTAGGCTCTTTCCAATCATACTTAAAACAAATATCCTTTTCTGGAAAGTGTCAACCACTTTGAAGTTCTCACTGACTTAATAAACTCTAGAAAGGCATTGGTCCTAAGACATCTCCAGACTTTCAAAGCTGAATCAATACTCGGACTCTAAAAACAGGGTGGAATGTCATTAATGCCATTGCATTAACTTAAAAATCATTAAAATGGCAAATTTATGTCACATATGCTTACCCCAATGTCAAATTTAGTAGTGTAATATATCAAAAATATATACCATTGAATCGTACACTTTAAACAGGTGAATTGTAAAATATGTGAATTATATCCTAATAAAGCTGTTTGGGGGAAATAAACAGGTTGGGCTTGTTAAGCTAAAATCCTGGACTTGAATAAAATGTAAATATAGGTCGGGCCGGAAAACTGGACAGCAGGGAAATCAGAATTGTAATCACCTCCATGTACTCCCCCAGGTCACTGGAACTGTCCTACTCTTCTCAAAATGGTTGGGGAGTGGGGGAAGGAATCAAGAGTGTCCTTCCACAACAGGTCATGGAAATTGTGCTTAGGAAATGTCTTCATGAACTCCCCACGCTGAAGGGGTAGTTGTTCACATAGCCAGTTTTTTTGTTTTTTTTCATGTTATTGAGGAAAAAGTTAAAAATATAGAAAAGTAGACATCGAAGTGTAATCACCCAGCTTCAACAACCCATGGTCAGTCTTGTTTCATCTATATCCCCACACATTTCCCCCCATCCTGTATTAATTTGAAGCACATTGCAGACACGTTATCATTTGTTTGGTAAATATCTCAATGTGACTCTCCGAAGGATAAGAACTCCTTTAAACACAGACACACACACGTAAAATACCATTACTACAATTTAAAAATTAACAATTCTGGCCGGTGGCAGTGGCTCATGACTGTAATCCCACCACTTTGGGAGGCCAAGGCAGGAGAATTGCTTGAGGCCAGGAGTTCAAGACCAGCCTGAGCAAGAGAGAGATCCCCAAAAATTAGAAAAAATTAGCTGGGCATGGGGGTGTGAGCCGGTAGTCCCAGCTACTCAGGAGGCTGAGGCAGGAAGATCGCTTGAGCACAGGAGTTGGAGGTTGCAGTGAGCTGTGATGAAGCCCCTGCACTCTAGCCTGGGTGACAGACCAAGACTCTGTCTCAAAAAAAAAAAAAAATTAACAATTTCTATATCTATCCAATTATGAATAGATTAACAAAATATGGTATGTACAAACAATGGAATACTATTCAGCCTTAAAAAGAAGAAAAGAAATTGACATGCTAGAACTCAGATGAGCCTTAAGAAGCCAGTCACAAAAGGCAAATACTCAATGATTTCACTTATAACAGCGGTCCCCAACCTTTTTGGCACCAGGGACCAGTTTCATGGAAGACAAGTTTTCCACAGAACCGGCGTGTTTGGGTGGGGGGCGGTTACCTGGGGGAGCTCTGTGGCCAGCCTGGTCGCTAACAGGCCAGGGACCAGGGGTTGGGGACCTCAGACTTATACCAGGTATCTAAAGCAGTCCAATCCATGGAGACAGAAAGTACAATGGTGGTTGCCAAGGGCCAAGGTGGGAGGGAGGCAGGAATGGAGAGTTATTTAATAGTTTCAGTTTTGCAAGATGAAAAGAGTTCTGGAAATTGGTTGCACAGCGATATGAATGTGCTTAACATAACTGAATCATACGCTTAAAAATGATTAAGCTGCTACATTTTCTGTTAAGATGGTAAATTTTGTGTATTTTACAATTAAAAATATTTTTAATTTCACGATTCCTTAATTTCATCAACTATCCAGTGTCCAAATTTCCGATTCTTATAAGTGTCATACTTTTGTTCCCAATGTGTTTACCGAATTAGGATCCTAATTAAATGTATGAGTGGCCGTGGGTTACCTTTCTTAAGCCTTTTTTTAATGAATGGGTTCCCCACCGCACCCCTCTTCCTTGCTATTTATTTGAAGAAATAAGGTGGTCTGTCCTATTGTTTCTCATAGTCTAGATTCTGAAGACAGCATCCCATGGCGTTAACACCTTCCTCTGCCCTCTGTATTTCCTGTAAATTGGACTTGGATGCCTTGTGTTAGTTTTGGTTTGGGCTCAGGAGGAGGCTAAAGACATCCATTTCGGCGGGAGCCCGGCCCAGCTGGACCTGAAAAGGCAAGGCTAAGTCACCAGCCAAGTTGCTCAGAGGCAATCATAAAATGAGACTGGGTAGGGCTGTGACAAAGACGCTGTTCACACGCCTCGGTCAGTCATCTACCTACAAAGCAGGGAAAGAGGAAAAGAGACGGGGCGGAGCTACGCGGGGAAATCCCTTTGTCCCCTTTCCACGCGTACGAGGAATCCGTCACAACCCACGTAGGCGGGGGCAGAGCCTTTGGACGGAAGTGATGCACGCGCGGCCGGCGGCAGAAGCGTCATAGAGGCGGGGAAACGACTGGACGGACTGCGCCGGCGTCTCTCTGCTTTCCGGCCATCTACTGGGTGACCCGCAGAGTGGAGCCCGAGGCTGGGAGCTGCAGCTGGGGTCTTCGGTGACCGGGACCGCGGCGGCGGCCCGGCAGGCGGGATGTTTCGGGATTTCGGCGTTTGGTTGGGCTTGCAGCAGCCGGCGGCAGGCGGTGCGCAGTCCGAGGGAGACTGGCAACCCAAGCAAGACGCTCCAGCCGAGCAGCAATCCGAGACGGTGGCGGAGCCCGCGGAGGAGGAGCGGGAGGAAGCGGGGGACCGGCAGCTCCTCCACCAGGCCAAAGGCCTGGGCAGTGAGTCTCCCCTGGACAGCAGGGGATGGGGGGCGCACTCCTCCCCTACGACATCCCTGGGGCGCTGGCCGGGGGTTGGGGGGGCGTCGTGTGGGATGAGAGACAGGGGAGGAAGATGTGTCTGTGTAGGTCAGTCCTCTCCGGGTTGGGAGAGATCAGTGAGGATCTGGGCAAGGCTGAAGCTTCATGTAGCAGTCAAGTCCTTTCCCTGAAGTTCCTGTTGACAAGTCACTCTGCAAAGTTTGTAAACATTGGAAGCAGGTCCACAGGAAAGCGGTGTGGTCCGACGTGCTCAGGTTGGACAAGGAATCTTTTTTGTTCAACTCGCAAACTTTCACCTTCACCCCCACCCGCCAGGACGGGGAATGTTGGCGAGCTTCGGTTGGTTAGAAAGTGCTTTTGGGGCAAACGTGTTGTTCCAAGTAAATTGACAGATACTGAATGTCCTTCCTGGTCTTCTGCTTTTTAGGTACAGAAGGACCTTTTTCCTTAAGGTGGGAGAGGACATGCCAATTGCCTGCTGTGTGCAGGTTGCAGTACCAGATGTGTTGTGATACCTCATTTCATCTGTTAAACACCCCCAACGAATTGGGGGAACAAGCCCAGAGTTACTGAGCCAAAGTTATAGTAAGCGGTAGAAGTGGAATTTGAAACTAGATCTGTCTAATTTCAAAGCCCATGCTCTTTCCGAGTTTACAGTCTAGTTAAGGAGAGGGGAAAATAATAGGCATGAAGAATATAAACACATGCTGTAGTACTCTGATTCTGAAGAGACCTGGGTGGGCTTCAGTAGTCACAGCATCTTTGAGGAAGTGTGCCCTAAAGCAGACCAGCATTACAAGTGGGAGAACTGCAGCAAGGGTAGATATTAAATTTAACGAGTATTTTTAAAGAATCTGCTAAAGAGATAAAGGGGGGTAATGGGGGAAGAGAGAAGCCTCAGAGTGGAGAAACACATATTTGAATAAGAAAGGCCCTGACATTCAAAAAGTATACAGTGCCCAGAGGGACAGGTAAAACAGACATAATCTTCAAATCAAAGCAGTGCATAATCTCAGCCCAAGGCCCCCAAATAGTGCACAAGAAAAAGAAAAGTAAGTGCTATGCAATAAAATCACTAAAAAGGGAATGACTGTTTCTCATGTAGAAAATTGGGAAGGGATTAACTTGGAATATTCAAGACGTGTGGAGATGAATTTGACTAGAGCTGAGAGACACGTTAGATAGTTGGGATAGATAAGATTGGGACTCCGTTAGGAAAAGCAAGGTAGAGGTGTTTACTTCATAGAAAACAGCCATTTTCATTTATCATGGGAATATCAAAAGTGGCTTCTTGGCCTGGCGCAGTGGCTCATGCCTGTAATCCTAGCACTCTGGGAGGCCAAGGCGGGAGGATTGCTTGAGCTCAGGAGTTCGAGACCGGCCTGAGCAAGAGTGAGACCCCGTCTCTAGTAAAAATAGAAAGAAATTATATGGACAACTAAAAAAATAATTAGCCAGGCATGGTGGCGCATGCCTGTAGTCCCAGCTACTCTGAAGGCTGAGGCAGGAGGATCGCTTGAGCCCAGGAGCTTGAGGTTGCTGTGAGCTAGGCTGATGCCATGACACTCTAGCCTGGGCGACAGAGTGAGACTCTGTCTCAAAAAAAAAAGTAAAAAAGAAAAAAAAAAGTGGCTTCTTAAAACTTAGAGCTTTACTGTCAACTTGAAACTTCATGTTTGTATTTAGTAATAAAGACCTCTGAATATTTTCTAATAAATGCATTTTTTATATGGATATCTACTTTGAAGCTAATGCTGCCATCTTTCTTTCCTCAGCGATACTCTTTTGATATTTGGGGAGGCTGCAGTTAGATGGAAGCACCCTTTTGTTTCTGAAATTTATGTGATTTTAGAAAGGTGTAAAGGTTCTAATTCATATACAAACTTTGAGAGAGACAAGAGAGATAATTTTTTTTATTTCTACATAATGATCCTAAGAGGTATATTAGCTTTAAGAAAACCTATCTATGTTTCGAAAACTGAAATTAAACATCTCTGAACCTGACTCCCAGAGGAGATGAGTTTCTTCAGTCTTTGGAAATCTGCATGGAATCTCCTGGGAACCCCATTTGTTCTACAAACATTTGTTGATTGCCTGCCTTCAAGACTGGACCCTAAATACTTCCTGGTTTGTGGTGACCTATTATTTATAAATTTAGGCCACTCACCAGTTACCTATGGTGGACACTCTGGCCTACATTCCACTCCCTCACCCAAAACCAAGCCTTTTGATCCTTGGCCCTCCCTCCTGATAGACTTATGACCTATGATCACTGCCTCCACAGGAAACAACAGTTTATACTGGGAAACTAGCCTAAGACCTCCTCCCTACTGCCTCCCTGAAGGCCCCATGCCCCAAAGTATCTTTTCTTATTCAGGGCAAATTCTTTTGTTGGTTTTTGTTAAAGTCAAGCAAATTAGAGCTTTATCTGTACTCTTTCTTGAAAAACAAACAGACAAAAACCTGTACCTCTGGGAGTGTTAAATACCTGAGTCATTAACACAGTTTACATCAAGGGAAGGGTGGCCAAAGATGAGCTTTGGCTTTTTCAGAACCGTCCCTAAGACCAGTCCATGCCCAGGAATGGAGGAAGGGCCACCTCCTCTTCCCTCTCCTTTGAAAAGTACTATGCTATGGAAATATGTTAATTAGGCCGTTGTCCTTTTTTTCTATAGGGAAAATATATTGCAAGTTCCTGGTGCCTAACTTGGAAACTAAGAGGGCTCCAAAAGTTAGTGCGTACGTAGGAAAGTGTGGGTCTGCTTTAAGGTAAAACTAAAATATGTAACTGAGTTGTGATGACAAACTCAGGTTTACAATGCAAGCGGTCGATGGCTCGGATCCTCATGGCTTATGAACAATATGGAAATGGTGAGAACCCTCCCAAAATCCAAGTTCCCAGATGCCAGCCAGTGGCCAGCCCTTCTAAGGACAGTGGTTCTCAGGCCTGCCATGTTAACTCTTTTCTGTAGAATTTCCAAGATGTCTGCAGATGGGAGGTTCCAGGGTTGGTTCCAGGGCTTAACAGTGTGAGCAGGGAACCAATCTCTTCCTGCTCTTCCTCTCCTGCATTCACAGTGAGTTGGTGTTCACCCTCAGGCTGGTCACTTCAGGGTCACAAGGCAGCAACTGCAGCACCAAGGGAGGAAGGAGACTCTCCCTGCAGCTCCCTTTTTAGTAGGAAGGAAAATCTTTCCCAGATGCCACCTTGTTAGTGTCCCCTTAAGTCTTTTTGGCCAGAGCTGTCACATGGCTTTCCTAAGCTTCAGAAGACTCTTAGAAAGCAAGTGTCTGGCAGACATCCTGGAAGAGGCAGTGCCATCACCTTGGTTAGTGCACACTTGTCAAGGTTCATTCTCTGAGGCTGGTCACATAGGCACCCATCAAAATTGGGGTGGTTTTGGCAAGGAGGAAGGAGATAGCCTATTAGCTAGGCGGTCAGCAAGGTCTGCCCCTATCATATTGGCTAAATCGTTTTTCCTCTGTGAGCCTCGGCTTCCCTTTCTGTGAACTGGGCAGGTTATACCTACTCTTCTTCCCAGGAAGGTTATGAGAATAGAATGACATAATGAAAAAGAAGGTAAAATAACTGTTAGCCATCTGCCCCAACCTTCCATAAGGTTACTAAGTCACACTCACAAATGTTTGAATTTGAATTCCGTTTCTTCGTTGGCACTGCTTCCTTTCCGATCCTCTCTTTGTGCTTAAGTTCCTGAAGTGGACATTGTACTCCTGTTACTTCCTGTTAACTCTTATCTTAGTCTCAATTTTTCCTAACTAGATAAAAGCTGTCTTTAACTTGGTGTCAGCTGATCTCTTTGCAAAATTAATAAACTATTTCTCGTCTTTGTGGGCTTCTTACCTGAAAATCTCTCGTCATGCTCTCTTGCATGTCACGCCCACTAACCTTGGGGTTGAGCCACTCTAATTACTCTCAGGAGGCAATTCTCCCTCCATGGTGGTGCGGTCACCTCTGTTTAATGAATAATCTTGCCCCTCTTATTATCTTTGATTTTTTTATTTATTTTGGTTTAGAAATGGACATTCCTTGAAGGCAAGAACTGTGCTTTCTGGAACATTCAGTGTACCCATTAAACTCTACCCACAGAGTCATTAAAATCTGAGAATTGAGATTATTGTGCTAAAATACCAGTTTTTAAATGACAGTTCTCCCTTAATATAAAAATGACAGTTTGAATTCAAAATGTATTGCAGAGGAAATCTTAAAAGGAATTTCTTTCTAAAAGAACCCACTTTTAGAACTTTAGATGTCTTTGTCTGCAAAACGTAGTTTTACAAAGTAGTGTGGCCGTCTGCCCATTTCATCACACCGGTGTAGACGAGTCATAACCAAAGAGAGATGAGTGACCTCCCTAAAGCTCAGCATTTATTATGTCCTCCCCATTCATCCATTCAACAAGTACTTATTGGTCACCCACTGGCAATACAGTGGTGAGTCAGACAGCCTTGATCCCCGCGCTGATGGGGCTTAGGATGGGCCTGCAGTCTAGCTGAGAAGACATTCACCAAGTAATCGATAGAGTGTCGTGGAGGTTGTTGATCGGGAACACATATAAGAAGCACTCACCCTAATCAAGGGGCCAGGGAACATTTCCCAAGGAGAAGTGATATTTAAATGGAGACCTACAAGATGTGTAGAGTTAGCCAGACAAAGGAAGGGCTGATAAAAGTGTTTCAAACCCAGAAATAACATAGTTTAGGCTTCTTTGGAGGCACGAAAGAATTTCCGTGTGGTCACGTGATCGTAGACTAGGAGGGAGAATGGTGAGGGCAAGACCAGAGACAAGTAGCATCCTGTGGTCTAGTCCTGATGGGTCTTGATGTGATCGACAAATGAATGCCACTAGACACAATGGGAGAAAGTAGACTGTTTAATGGCAAAGGATATGGGAAGTTGGGGAGAGGGTCATTCGGATCGGGAGATAATACTGCGGGTTGTTCCCAGACGCCCGTGCAAGCTGCCCGCTTCCCTGGAAGTGATACCACCCAGAGTGAGCTCTTGTGTAGAGCTCCCTTTGCCATTCTTATCAGGCCTTCTCCCTGCCGGAGTGTCCTGGTTTCCACCTGCCTACCCCCTCGACAGGTGCAAGTCACAGAGGCAAGACTGCCTGAACATGTGGAATGTTTCCTGCGAGATGAGGATGTCAGTTGTTCACGAGCATCCCCCAGCAGGTCCAGCCACAGGACCTGCCTCACGTCTCTTCCTGCAGCCCAGATTCTGTAGAGTGTGGACTTCGAAATGATATTTGTCTACACGTGGGCCTTTATATTATAGCGCCGTAGAGCCTTAACGCATATGTCTTTTTGGGTCTTCAGGAAAGCTGACTCTGTGGTTTGGCTTTGTAAAGGTGAAAGTTTGTGTGATCTGGTTTTAATCTTGTTCTACATTTTTACTCATCATTTCTTAAGGATTTATGTTTTTATTAGGGCTTGCCAGATTTCTATTTGTTGTTAAAAATTCTCCCAGATTTATCATGGGACAGGTTAAACTAGGAAAGGAGGGACATTTTTTGTTTGCACAGGAGGGAAGGAGAAAATAAAGATCGGGTCTGGAAAGGAAGGAAAGTATAAAGGAGCCTTGTTCTTATCGGTAAATAGGAGGGAAGACTGTTTACTGAGATAAGTTGGAACTAGGGACTTGAGGACCAGAAAAGTTTGAGGCAGCTATTGGGGGGACTATGCCAATGATCTTTGAGAGCAATGAATTATAGGCCCAGTGTGGAGGGCCAGTCCCCCAAAAAAGCACTATCAGTGCTTCCCATTCCTTGTTTCAAGTCCTTATTAGCAAGGAACGTGCCCTAACATTTTAGATCCTTATGAGATCTCTTTAAGGGAAAAACCACAAATACAATAACCAGACTCTTTTTATTCGTTACAGACTATCTATTTAACTTTGCAACTGCTGCCACAAAAAAAATAACTGAATCAGTTGCTGAGACAGCACAAACAATAAAGAAGTCTGTAGAAGAAGGAAAAATAGATGATATCTTCGATAAGGTACATTTAAATATCTTTTAGAAGTAGAAATTTATGAAATTTGTTAGCTAATATAATCATGTCTTCTTATGAATATTTTTTAACCCAGGTAGGATACATATTAATTATTCTGATAAAAAATATTAATTATTGAGAGTCTTGGTTTTTTCTCTCTTTGTATAATAAGTGGCTACGATATAAAATACAGTACTTGATTTCAATAACTGGTTTTTTTTTTAATATATTCTAAATACATTGATACTTTTGGGTTGTGTTAAACTTTTCATGTGAGTTTAATTTTTTAAACTATAACTATTTCAGGATATATTTATGCTTTTACATCGTTTGTTAAAGTTTTTGAAGTTCTAGTCCCTTCAGAACAACCATTTTGTTCCTATTGACTCTAAGGACTCTGTTTCTTCATTTTTTGCAGTGCTAAAATGCAGTGGGCCTAGGGCACTTCGTTTATGTTGGTAATTATTTGAACTGAGGAGGTCATCAGTTAAATCTTAGATATATTGCTATTTATACATTTTTGTTATGTGTACTGTTTATTAGAATGAGACTCGGCCTGTCTCTTATTGTTTTATGGAATAATATAAAAATTCAGTTTTTAACATTTTATTTTTGCATTTGAAGAGATAACATATCATAAAGGAGGTTGTATACTTAAAATTCAAAAGCATTGAAGATCCCTCTTATTGGGAAAATGAGGAAGTATCACTTTTTTAGCCTTTTTATTTGAAGAAAATGAATCAAGTGTCTCAAATAGACTTAAAAAATCTTGAATGTAATTCTTACCTAATAAACTTTTCAAAGTATTTTGACTCTTTATGTATCTTTTTAACAGACAATTATAGGAGATTTTCAGAAGGAACAGAAAAAATTTGTTGAGGAGCAGCATACAAAGAAGTCAGGTATGGTATAGGTTTGACTGACTTAACCTGCCAAGTTTTATTGTGTACCTATTATGTGCTAGACACCATGCTAAAGGCTCTGAGAATAGAAATGTGCATGCCTAATGGCCCCCATCTTTTGAGTAGCACAAAAACTAGTGGGGGAGACAAACTTATAAACCTTTAGGGTTTAAAGGAAGGGAGTAAATTGTTTTCCATGGCTGGGATGGTGGGTGAGGTCAGCCAGTGATGGCCCACTGGGTACTGGTTCCAAAAGACAGTAAACTTTCATTTCTCACTTTCTACCACATGCCCAGCATGATGTACACCTCATAGGCATTTAGCAAGTGTTGGCTCCCTTCCTGTTCTCTTCAGGAGAAAAAACCAGAAGAGCTTTCCAGGGGAGTGACCGCACCTGCAGTGACCGAGGGCCATGAAAAGTTATGGGTGTTCAATACGTTTCTTCACTGACAAATGCCTGTTTAAATGTTTGCAGTTTATAAGGTCCCAGAATGCCTACTTTTACTGTTTGGTAGTACCCGAACACAAAACCAGCTTTGTGTTTTTGGATTTGGCAAAAGTAGTATAAAACAATTCAGTCTGAACTGTGCCACAGTTAGTTTCCATCAGGCATTGTCACACCTAGATAAACTGCAAACTGTGAAGCAGCTATGCAAGTCAGCATAACTTAGTGATTATTTGGAGGCAGTGAAATTGATCCTGGCTTGGGGACTTGCTGTAGGAGCTGATGCCTCTGAGATAGGAACTGCGAGGGAGTAGGGGTGAAGGTTTGGCGGCGATTTCAGTTTTGAGGTACCTGTTAGACATCATGGTGACAGGAATGTGCGCAAAGGCAGGGAAGGGAATGCAGGTGGTTTACCTGGGGAAAGTTCAGTTCCTTAGTCATACTAGCCACGTTTCAAGTGCTCAGTAACTGCACATGGCTAATGGCTTCTATATCAGACAATGCAGATATAGGACATTTCTGTCATTGCAGAAAGTTCTGTTGGTCAGCACTGCTCTAGATTAAATGAACAGCCTCCCACAGTGGTCTTTTCCTGTTTGAAGCATGGAGGAGAATTCAGTCTATTGATGTAGATTATGGTCGAATCATGTAAAAACCATGAGAGTAGGTGAGCTCCTCTGTGAAAGTATGTCAGGCATCAAGGGAGATAAGCAGAAGATCTGCAGTGTTTAGGGAGGGGAGGAAGGGAAGGAATTGACGATCACTGAGTGCCTGCTATGTAGCTGGCATTTTATATATAGCATCTCATTTAAGAAAAGGAAGATGATACAGTCAGCAAGGTTAAATAATTTGCTGAAGGTGCCTCAGTTGGTAAGTAATGAAACTGAAATCTGCCTTCAAAACCAGTGCCCATTTACCCAAGAGAGGACATGTGGGGGAGAGAAGCAGCAGAAGCCCAGAGAGGGGAGGATTTCCAGGAGAGCACAGTCAGCCATGGGAGAGATGGCCAAGAGTTCCAGTGACTGTTCACTTCATGATCACAGTAACTCTACGAAGTATTTTCCAGATAAGGAAACTGGCCTAGAGAGAAGACAGCTAAGAAGTGTCCTTGGGGTTGGACAACCAGGAGGTTATTGTTCACTCTAAAAAGAGCAATTTCAGAGAAACCAGGGGTGGGGGTATCTCATCCAGACCAGTAGCTTGGGCCTCAGGAGGACCTCATTATGTGAGGTTAAGTAGTGCTAGGAGAGGCTACCCAAGGTGAAGACACTTGCAGTGGAGATCAAAATGTTATAGTAAGTTTCGGGAGCTTTACCCTAATTTTTTCTTTAAAGTGTGAAAATATGTTTATATTTATTATCTTATCATTAACAGAATTTGGATTATAATTGCCACCATTTGCTGGCTTGGGATGAACCAGAGAATAAACTGTGTGTTCATCTGTCTGCCCATCCTGTGTCCATCCATGCATGCACATAGCTTTTCTCACAATTGGTATATGATGTGTCTTGCATTTGATTCTTGGAGCATAACAGTAAAAGGGATTATTTCCACCAAAATGTTCCAAGACAGCATTCTTTTCCCCAAGGGCCTATCTTAATTGCCCCTTTGGTTTTCAAAGGGTTCTCTTTTAAAGCGCTTGCTGGGTCACCAGCCCAGCTTCCTTCAGCTGGGGCTGTCCTAACTGCCAGATCCTTCTTGTCAATGGCGTTGCCGTGATTCAGGCAGTTCTCCAGTGTCACTTTTCTTTGACTTCATGAGAAGCACCATGCATTTTTGCTAGATTTGCCTTTTCACTTTGTGCTGTGAGACCAGTAGGGCTAGAATCTAGTGTTAAGACGGGAGAGGTGATTGCATGGAGTCATGAACTAGTCCCTAGTACACATTTTTCTTTTCCTGGTGCCTCCTGCTCCCCATCCTAATCTTGCTAGTGTGGGCTGCTGAACGCAGGGTATTAAGGAGCCCCTGCCTGTGTGTCTTCTGTGCTGATCTCCTAAATCCACGGCTTTCACTCTGCCCTCGTCCCTGCTCCCCTCCACCTGCACAGTTCTCAGGTGGGAGAGATCCTCAGGTGAGTCTCACACTCGTTGTTGTTTCCACTCTGAATACCTCCACCCCCATCCACTACTCGCCTCTTCCTTCTAGTCCAAGACTGGGCTCCCAGGTCACCACAGAAAACCTCATGGGTCCCACCTCTCTAGGGGGTTGCCATTTGTCTCCTGGCACAGCACATACAGGGCTGAATTCTCATCACCTGTGTGTTGCAAGCCCCAGGAGACATGGGCTAGGTGTGAGTCTTCTTGACGTTCCCCATGTTTAGCTTCTGTAGTAGTACGGAGTGCGAGGAAAGACCACTTGAGCCGAATTAAGCCAAATTTTGAGTCTTTATTAGCTGGCCAGCGACCACCCCCGCCCGCGTAAAAGCAGTACGAGAGGATGGCAAAGGCCTCTAGCTTCTACAGAGTTTTTATACTATTTTAGGGAGGCTACATGACATAGAGCAAGTGTTCCAGAAACAAAAGAAACAAAAAGCAGGATGTACAATCAATATTTTAGTGACACAGAGTCATGGGACGGTGCCCCCATAGATCTCTGGCGCCTAAAGATAAATTATAATCCTTGAAGTACAGCACATTCTAAGTTACAGATTAAACAAAGGACATTTTTCCAGCTACATATTACTCAGGAGTTGCACTCTTGACATACTTCCTTGAGGCAATCAGGCCTTGAGTCTTAGGTTAACCATTTCTAACCGCAAGCTTTGTACAGAAGCAGATAGCGTTCATTAACATGATTTCACTATATTATTATTATATTTATTAGAGGAGGGCACTGGCCTTAAGTATCTTTTGGGGAGGCTACGTGATATAAAGCAGGTGTCCAGGGAACAAAGGCGGGCAGTGAAGTCAGGGTTACAGTGACACAGAGTTATGGGAACTATTTGCTCCACCGCACCCTGGAGCCAGAACATAGACGAAAAAACCGATCACATTCTTAAGCAAGCGAATTCACAGAAGCAGATGGCAATCATTAATCAGACAAATCAATCAAGCAATCCTTTTATCTGGCTATATAACTATGATTTAAATCTTAATTTATCAAGAATAAACCATTATTTGTAAACCACCACACTTCCAGTGGCTCGTGGAGGGTTTCATTCCAGCTCTGTCCATTTCTTTCGTGTGCTTTCACTCCCGAAAACCCTTGCATGCTGTCTCCAGCCTTTGCTCTGTGTCTTTTTTTTTCCTGTTCCATTCAGTATGCATTTCCTGAGAATTAGGGATATTCTCTTTCATAATCATAGTACCGTTACCGGCATTAGGAAACTTAACATTGATATAGTACTTTAATCCACCATTCATCTATTACTTTTGTCAGTTGACCCAGTGATGTCCTTTATAACATTTTCCGTCTCAGTACAGGATCCATGCGAGGATAAGACACTGCATTCTTTGTCATGTGTCTTAGCCTTTTGTGACCTAGAACATTCCAACAGCCTTGTCTTTTACGACATTAATCCTTTTGAAGAATACTGCTCCCTTTTTCGTAAACAGACTCTTCCTCGTTCAGGCTTTGTCTGATATTTCATCATGATTAGATTCAGATTATACATGCTTGGCCAGAATACTACATAGGTGGTGATTGTCACTCCATAAGTTAATATTACTATAGTAGAGACAGAAATGGTCTCAGGAGTTTTGCAGGGCTCTGCCCTGAAAGAATATGTGAGCATATTAGTTTGCATATCAAAAGCTGCTCCACCTCAGGAGGGCATCTCAAAAGGTCAGTAGCAGCTGCTTTCCAAGGTGACTGCTGCAGTCTCAACCCCGTGGTTCTCATCTGCTTTGAAGGACAAAGCAAGGTCTACATGGAATCATGGGATGAGAGCTGATCAAAGAGTGTCTGCCCAGAGACAGACACCTGCGGCTAAAAACAATTAGCCCAAGGGACAGTTCCTGCTTGACTTCTGATGACTTGTCTCTAACTGCAATAACTAGATAAAGAAATATGGAGCCACTACATCTCTGTTTAACCCTTCTGTTAAGTAATAGCTTTATCTTAGGACTTAGAAGCTTGTCCTTGAAAGTTTTTGTAACCAGAGTTAGTTAACTGATCTATAGAAGCCTTTTGAAATACTTGTAACCCAAAACGAATTACCCGTTATTATGTAAATCTGTTTCCCCTGGCAACCGATCTCTGTACCTATAAATACTCATGTGAAACTGTATTCTGGGCCTTACGATTAACGGGGATATCCTAGGGACTCCTGAGTATCCCACTTTGCCTTTTATCTTTATAAATCTATAAAACTATACTTTCGTCTCTGTGTATTCTTTTATTTCTATTATTTTCCATTTTCTATTATTTTCTTATCCTTTGCAATGACCCCTACCTAAGGGACCCGATTTTTTGCTGGGAGTGTAGCTAATTCCCCACAGGTGATGTGTCCATCTCAGGATATCACGTCTGGAGGCCCACGATATCCATCTCTCCCTTGTTGGTGATGTTGATTTTGATCATCTAGTTAAGGTGTTGTCCACTTCTCCACTATATCATCCTAAAAGAGTTATTTTTTTTACCAAATGCATACATGCATAAAACTCATAAGTCTGGTTATTATGGTGGATGTTCATATTTGGAACTTATTGATAAATTGCTATTTTAATTGATCTGCAGAAACTTTCTCATTCTTTGAAACTATAGATTACAGTGTAACCATTGTTATTTATTTTTTCTCTTTTTTTCTTTGCCATTAAAAACTATAGAAGCAGCCGTGCCCCCATGGATTGACAGTAATGATGAAGAAACAATTCAACAACAAATCTTGGCCTTATCAGCTGTAAGTATCTTGTGATACCCTGGATAGAACATACTTTCTTCCTATCATGGTGCATCTCTGTTGATATGACTTTATCCTTAGAAGAATTTTTTTCTTCTATACAGTTTTTTAAATATTTTGAGGTGTCAGGAATAGAATGTACACATCGACTTTCACTGTTTTTTTTTTTTTACTAACTTTTAATTTGCTTATCCTTAAGTTCGTTTTTCATAAGGTAAAAGTATAGCTACTATGTGAAATCTTTCAGCCTTAGAAAGGTTCTTTCTATTATTAAGATAATCTTTTGAGCTATGCTATCATGAAGTTGTTAGGCAGCATTCTAATTGTTGTGAATGAAATGATTGTATTCTATGTTTTGTGTTTAACTATATGTATTTGTTGGAAACTAAAGTTGACAGTGATAAAATTCCATATGCTGGCCCACAAAAATTTATCTTAGGATTTCAGAGGGAATGTAGCAATGCCAGTTAACAATTGCGTAGCATGTGATGGTTACAGAAAGCCCTTTCTCACACATTCTCTTCTGAACCTCACAGCATGTCTGCAAAGTTGCTAGGGGCTTTTATCCCCATTGCACAGGTGGGGACTGAGACTCTCAAATGTCACACTCACTTTTCATCTGTGTTCTCCATTGGGCTGTGAACTCTTAGGGAGCAAAGGCCGGCCTCGATCTCTTTATCCTCAACACCCAGCAGACCTGGTAACACATGACTCTATGAATAAATATTTCTACTGTTATCGGTGGTTTTCAAGCTTTTGTTTTTAACCTAATCTCTTTTTGTTTTAACTAGACAAGATTATAAGTGGGACCTCAGTATATAAAACAAATGAATGTAGAACTGAACTCCCTTCCATTGCCATACCCCAGGGGAATTTAAGGTTTTTTCTTCCCACTTAATAAACTCTTTAAAGGACCAAGCATCCGTTACTAGTTCAGTATTTTGTTTACCACTTCACAGCCAAACTTGACGCTGAGGGCACATATCTACTTATCCTGAGAAGAGAATGGGAACAGTAAGAGTTGGTGTCATTTGAAGGCAAACATCACATACTCACTAGTCAAGTCCCCACAGCTCTTGTCCCCAGAACCTGTTCCTGTCCTCATCTTCTCCATCTCAGAATAAGACTCTAGTTATTCACAGATGTTCCTAGCAAAAACCTAGGAGTTTTCCTTGAGTTGTGTCTCTCCCCCGCTCCCAGTGCCTTAGTTTGTCCCTTCAATCCTGTGTTCAGAATGTAGCTCTAGTCTGCTTCTCTGCTGCCACCGCCTTGGCCCTGATCCTTCATCTCCTGCCTCAGGCAACCTGACTACTGGCCCATCCTTGCCCCTTTTATTGACTACAATCTCACCTCAGTCGCCAGAGGATTCCATTTATGGTGTAAGTTACTTCGTGTCACTCCCCTGCATAGACCCTCCAATGGTATGTCATCACTCATAGACTGCAAACGAAACCCCCTCCACTGGCATCTCAGGCCCTTGCCTCTGCCCGATTCCTCCCTTGTGCCTGCGCCCCTGACTTGTAGCACTCCAGCCACGCTGTTCCTTTCTGGTGCAAAAGCAGGCCCGGCTTTGCCCCGCCTTGGGGTCTCCATGCTTGCTCTCTCCTCTTCCTGCAACCGCCTCCCCACACCATTACACAAGATCTCAGCACAGATGCCACCTCCTCCTAGAGGCCTTCCCTCACCACCCTTTCACCCCATCACCCCATCTCCTAACCATAGCAATCTTTTTTCTTTTTCTTTCCTTAGGCCTGTTAATGAGTTACAGCCACAGCAGTCTTAAACCCTTGTCTCTCTCCTCCCATTCTATCTACCCCACCCCCTAACTCAAATGTAAGTGCCACAAAGGCAGGGACTGCACTTGTCGTGTTCACTGCTGAGCAGATAGCATGACAAGAAAGTTCCCAAGATTTCTGCGTGACCCAGAGGCTTTGAAACCTCTTTAATGTATCCTTTGTAATGGCAGCTGAATTTGTTGAGGTATAGACTAAATTGCTATAATAGATCCCAAACCGTAGTCATTTAAATAAGCTATGAGTTTTTCTCTCTCCTTCTCTCGTTCCTTTCCTTTCTCCCTCCCTTCTGCTCCCCGCATGTAACAGTCCAGAGTAGATGGTCCAAGCAGGTGTGCTTTGCCCCATGAGGTCACTTAGGCACCCAAGCCAGGTTTGTCCTGTCTTGTTCCTATGCCGGCCCCTAGGAGTTGTCTGTCCTCACCTATAACATATGGTTGAAGCCAGCTCCCTGTGACCATTGCTGTGTTGGGAAGAGGTGGGCATGCCAAGCCATTTTAAGGCTGAGAACCAGAAATTGCACCTGTCACTCAGGCCCACATCCCTTTGGCAGCTTAGAGACATGGCCACCCCTGGATGCAAGGGATCCTCTGGCTGGATGCCACATGACTTCGCCAGAACATGGAGTTGTAATCCTGGGATAGATACTGGGAGACAGTTAGCAATCTCTGCCAGAGTTGCCTCACATTGTCTGACTTAGCCAGGCACTAGTTTGGGACAATTCAGAGAGTATGGCAGAGTAACCCTTTAAACTCCCTGAATTGGGGGACCATTTAGGGCCACATAATACATGAAAAGAAGCTGATACAGTTGTCATTAAGTACTTGTAAGAATTCGGTTTGGCAATTTTTTTTTTTTCTGACTACTCTGGCCCAAGCCTTGTCCTAGGACCTGAGATAAATTTAACACACCCTCCAAAAGCCTGTAAGTTTAGTAGGGAGCTGCTAAATAAATACATACTATCGTAAGTACTATAATACTTAGGACACTGAGGAAGTGCAAAGGAGAGCGGCATTTCATTTATTTTGGAGAAGGAAAAAGATGGTCCCAACGAAGCTTCTCAGAATCGGTGGCACTGGAGCCAAGTTGTCATAGAAGGAGGGTGCATGGACATGCGCAGGATGTGGGGAAGGGTTTGGCTTTCCAGGTGGAGGCATTGCAAGTGTTTTGGTTTTGACTGGACTGTAAGATGCAGGTGGAGAAGTAGATGAAGATCCAGATCCTGGGGACCTTTTTATACCATCCTAGTAAATTTGGGTTTCATCTTGAAGGCAGCAAGAAGTCATTGAAGGATTTTAGTCATAGGTGAAATGTATGTTTTTCTTAGGGTGGTGTACAGAGTGGGTTGCTCTAGGCAGGGGAAATGGGACCGGAGACAGATGCCCATTAGGAGGCTGCTATAGAAATCCAGGTGAAACAGGAGAGAAATTTCAGGCTTTGAAATTTTTACCTTGGAAGATAAAATAACTAAAATTCATTTAGGCTTAGATTCATTCATCCTTTATTAATGTAGGAATTGTCAAAAACAAAAAATATTGTTAAACTCCATCATGGACGCATGCCTGTAGTCCCAGCCACTCAGGAGGCTGAGGCAGGAGGATCGCTTGAGCCCAGGAGTTTGAGGTTGCTGTGAGCTATCAATGATGCCACTGTACTCTAACCCAGGCAATGCAGTGAGATTCTGCCTTTAAAAAAGAAAGAGAAAGACATGGGTGTGTGAGCCAGGCACAGTGGCACACATCTGTAGTCCCAGCTACTCAGGAGGCTGGGGCAGGAGGATCACTTGAGCCTAGGAATTCAGGGCTGTTGTGCACCATGATCAGGCCTGTGGATGGCCACTGCACTCCAGCCTGGGTAACATGGTGAGACCCTGTCTCTACAAAATAAAACTAAAACATAAAAAAAAAAAAATGGATGTATGTCTTATTTACAAACAAAAAACGATTTTAAAGAAGAAAAGAAAGGGAAAAAAAGGGGGAGAAACAAACTATCCTAATCGAGTAGTCCAAAACTGCAGCTCTTTGCCTTGGCTATTATTTTGCTCAGTCTGTAGGAGAGGGGGTAGTATGGAGACATCCCTTTACATACTAATCAGCATGAGTCATGCTGCATCTCAGAGGGATTTGAAGCCAGCCATGTTCCATAGTATGTTTGGCGTCTCCAGGGTCAGGTAATCCAAGAAGGCTTTGACTTTGGATCTTTCATTTTATTTCCATCTGGGCTGACAGACATGATCCAAGAAAAGTACGGACCCTGTCACAGCTCTCGCAGGTTGGGCATGGCGGCTATGGTGCGTTGGAGATTTCACAGTGGTTCTCCGTGAGATTTCCCACATTGTACCCTGGCTGTGCAGTCACAGGCTGTGTCGAGGGTCTTCTGTGGTGGAATCATTTCCTCTAATACAGTCTTGGATTAAATTTCTTTTTAATGAGATTCCAATTTTTAATATACCCTAATGACTAAATGCTCGTGTGACACATTTCGTCAGTGTGGTAACTATATAATGGACTGTGGATTCTATGACCCTTAATTTCAAGTGTCCTAAACCCGAATTCAGCAGCATGAAGAAGAACTCACTTAACGTTGTTGTGTGTATTATGTGTTTAAAAGATTGAGTTATGGCAGGGCAAGGAAGTGTTGAGGGGAGCAAGTCATTTTCCTTTCCTCCTCTCCCCACTGCAGACATCCCAGCACCATGCGTTTTGCATCAGAAACTTGCAGCAGGTACCAAGTCCACAGGGGGGGTCAGTAGAGAGGAGTGGGTGAGAAAGCTGGAAGCACTACGTAATCCCAAGCTGACCCTGTGGTGTTGTCATACCCTGTGGCAGTGTTCATCTTGCAGAGTCGAGTGATGTCCTTGATTAAAATGGCCAGAGCCTGTGTGGTACGAAGACAGCCCATTGAGTTTGCAGCTCTGCTAAAGGGAGAGAAGGGATAGACCTGGTGGGAGGGGACACTTGGAGTCCTGGCTCTGCCACTCCCTAGAGCACATACGTGACCTTGGACAAGCCATTTTGGCTTGTCTAACCCTGTTTCCTCATCTGTAAAATAAGGATGGAAGTACTCACTTCACAGGGTCCTCAGCAGGTGAGCCGGGGTGTTGCATGAGAGGTTTGGTGAGCGAACCAACGAGCCTTCCCCAGCCTCGATACACTCTGAGAAGAATGGTTGTGTTCCCTCAGTCACCATTGCATTCCAGGCCCTTGGTACAAGGACTGAGGCGGTGGAGCCCGGGCCACCCGGGCCTGCCTGCTTTGTCCAAGAGGTGTGTGGGATGAAAGCAGGGTCTGCGCACACTTGCAAAATGAGTTGGGTTATGGATTTCGCTTTTTTCACGTGACCACGTGGCTAGCTGACTCTTCAACTTTGGTTTAGAATGTTTCTAAAAGGATTTACGCTAGTTTTCACATACCTAAAGGTGCCTGCTAAAACAAACGAATGTTCATATGATTTCAACTAATCACGTGATTGAATTTCCTGGCCTCCCAACAGGCTCTCTCCAATTGAAAGTGTTTGAAAATATATGAAAGCATCAGCTGTTCTCTGTGCGCGGATTAATCATAGCTCAGTGGACTTCGTAGCTAAAAGCTTTAGAAAGAATTCAATACTTGTCCAATCCAGAATACATTGTTACATATTGTACTTTGCGGTGTTCCCCGTGTGTTTTTTTTTTCCCCCTTTTCATCAAAGGACAAGAGGAATTTCCTTCGTGACCCTCCGGCGGGCGTGCAGTTTAATTTCGAGTTTGATCAGATGTACCCCGTTGCCCTGGTCATGCTTCAAGAGGATGAGCTGCTGAGCAGGATGAGATTCTCCCTCGTTCCTAAACTGTAAGCAGTGTGTCCTTCAGTGTAGTGGTACTGCGCACCCAGCGTCCTTTTCATTCCCTAATGGCCTTGGTCGTGTGCTCGGCATGAGAAAAGAATAATGGTCTCTGACTGTCTGTTCATAAAAGCCGGCCCTGCAGCCTTCAGCAGCCCCCCTCCCCCACCCCGCAGGGCACCCTAGAATCCAAACCGAGGGCAGAGTTTGCAGGAAAGAGGGTGGAGATGAGATGTGCTCTTCTGTCGCAGATAAAAGGTAGAACACATTTTCCTGCAGAAACCACAAACATGCCTCGTCTCCTCAAATCAAATTCAGGTCTTCAAGGCACACCAGGACGTTCTTTTCAAGCTGGCGGCTTTTCCATTCGGGCTCTGCTCCAGCAGCAGCGTTCTTGTTCTCTTGCCCAAGGTTTTTCCTCCAATGACGGCTCCTCTGGGCCCCGGGAGTCCCTGCTTGTCCGAAGCAGGCACGGTGTGTTCAGGGAGGCCTTCCCTGCCGGCGCCGCCCTTGCCCTCTGCTGCTTCCCCCGGGCTTTGCGTCCCCGGCTCTTCCCCACCTTTTCTAGTCCAGTCCCTTGGATTGAATGTGTGGCGTGCTTAAAGTCAGCGTTCTTTCTTATTTTCTGAACGTTCCCTTCCTCATAGCACTTACGCTTCTTACGTCAATGCGGTTATCTGACTATTCCCTGAGGACATGAATTACAGTTTTCTTGAAAGATTCTCTTCTTCTCTGTGCCGTTTCCTTGGATATTTTGTGTTTGTTTTGGGCCCTGCCTTTCGTGTGGCGGGCGCTCCTTACCCGTCCTTGCACGACGACGACAGCGCTGTACTGAAAGGGCACGTGGCGCTGTATGTTGGGACAGGCCTTTTGGACTGCCGAGGTGCAGTAGCTGTGGGTGGCAGCTCCCGCGTGCACGCCAAGGACTCCTCAGACTGCTGCCTGGCTGGAGCCAGGACAATGGGAAGAGCCTGGCTTGTTACCAGTCAATATGCAAACTATCCCTGACCCCTGTGGCTTCAGGATGGTCACACCCCCAGTCTCAACTGTCCCCTCTCAGGCACAGTGGCTCAGCTTCCCTCCCCATGTGGGAAGCGCAGGGCAAGAGTCCCAGGGGCTCTCTGGGCTTCCACCCAGGCCTGCTTCTTGTCAGCCGCCCCTCCTGCAGGCAGCTCAGCACAGCTTGTTCTGGTCAACAAAGTACATTGCTATTTGCCCATTGACCTTTTAGCTTCTACTTTTCTCTCCTATTCTCTTTGTCCTTGTCCTTTTATAGATGTAATTTCTTTTTTTTTTTTTTTTTTTGAGACAGAGTCTCACTCTCTTGCCTGAGGCGAGTGCCACGGCGTCAGCCTAGTTCACAGCAACCTCAAACTCCTGGGCTCAAGTGATCCTCCTGCCTCAGCCTCCCGAGTAGCTGGGACTACAGGCATGCGCCACCATGCCCGGCTAATTTTTTCTATATATTTTTAGTTGTCCAATTAGTTTCTTTCTATTTTTAGTAGAGACGGGGGTCTCGCTCTTGCTCAGGCTGGTTTCGAACTCTTGAACTCAAACGATCCGCCCGCCTCGGCCTCCCAGAGAGCTAGGATTACAGGCGTGAGCCACCGCGCCCGGCCATCGATGTAATTTCTTTTCTGATATTTTCATGGCATTTTCAGAGGGAGCACAGATGAACACGTATTCGTTTCGCTGTGTTTAGCTGGCTACATAGAGGTTTTAACAAATATTTGCTAGCCTTTTGGTTCACACAGCAGCACAGGTCTTCTGTCTGTGTGAGACTCAGAAAATACAGTTATATATTAGGTCATTAAATATGAAATGTCCAATTTCCAATGAAGTGTAGTTTATTATATCTCAAACAAGAAGCAACACAATTAATCAAAGTACGTGCCTAAACTATCGACACGGTTTTGCCATCTTAACAGTAGCTTGTTTATGCCAGCAGCAAAGAAGCCTGGAGAGCGAGTGGTGATGAAATCGAGAAAGGCATT
The DNA here is from genome assembly GCA_004363605.1 of Indri indri. Classification (NCBI taxonomy): domain Eukaryota; kingdom Metazoa; phylum Chordata; class Mammalia; order Primates; family Indriidae; genus Indri; species Indri indri. The sequence goes on along the minus strand of RJWJ010008279.1, from coordinate 30,544 downwards.
TTCCACAGCTTGTTGAGAATTGAATATTTTTCCTTGCAAGAAGTGGTCCTTGAAGACCATTTGAGTCACCGTAGGCCACATGTTGGGCTCCTCGCTATGACCCATAAAGAGGCCTGAGTCTCTGGGGCCTGTGGCTCATGGGAGGCAGTTCGCTGTCCATAGTTTTGGGTTTTTGACAATTCTGGACCCCCTCTTGCTGCTGACACTAATTTTAGAGTTTTTGAAAGCTTCAGGGGATTGATATTTGGCAATTAATGTTTCTGATTTGTCAAAAGCTAAGTAAGCTGCCCATCAAGTACTTCAATATAATTCCAGTTTCCTACTGCTAATTTTGTTGAAGGTGACTTAAAAATGATGGTTATTTTTTATGAGCCCTTATATGTTAGAAATGCTTAGTGATGTGTTTATGGATGAAAGGATATAATGCCTGGCATTTACCTTGAAATATTCCACCCACCACCCAAAGAAAAGCCTGTGTGCAGGGGAGAGGGAATAGATGGAACACGGCTGACGAAATGCTGATAATCGTGGTAGGTAGGTCACTGGTGTGTGGGTGCATGGCTCTTGTCTCTCCACTTCTATTTTGCTGAAAATTTCCACAATAAAACAAAATAACAGTGAGTCATCACACACAAACATAGGGGATTCTGGACTTTTCCTCCCTGACACACAGAAGTGCAACTTTGATCGTTTGAGATACTTTTTCTGAACAGAAGCCATCATTAACTGGGAATACTTTGGAAAACAGAACAACACTTGCTCTGTATTTCAAAATGCATATTAGTATGTTAGCACTTCCCTGTGACAGCCTGATGACTGAGATGGGGTACATCACAGGCATCCTCCGAGGCCCTCATTCTAACAGTAGGGAAATCATAAGTCCTTCCCCCCCTCGGGCTGTGACATTTGCCCAATATTTCCCAGAGGATGTTCGCAGGATACTGATGCTTTAAAATAGTCCATGAAAGCATAAGTAGTGAGATAAATGTTCAGGAGTTGCTATGCTCAATGGATTTCTTTATCAGAGGACTTTTCAGAACCTTTAGTATATCATCTGTACTGTGACTCCTCCCCAGAGGGTGACACAGAATATTTCTGCAATATGCCTCTATGACCACCTCCTCTTATATCAAGAGGGAGAGACTCTGGAAAAGAAAGCAATCCAAGTGTTTGTTTTCATTAATCAAGAGAGTAAACATTGCTTATGATCCACCATAGATACCCAGTACACCTAAGTTTCATTTTGGACATTTCATAGAGCTGAGAATTAAATGTGATCTTGAAGATATTTAGGCAGCCCAGTAAATCATGGGAAGGCTGATTTCACTTTTATATGGCTCTGATATTATGGTTTAAGATCCTGGAACTTACCAGTTCCCCCAAGTGTCTTAGTCTCTGTACCCCTCTCCATCCAGGTGATTCGCCTCTAAATACCTTTTGGTTTGTCAGTGTCATTGTTAAAATGAGTTCTCAGGAGCAAATGTGATAATGTTGTGTAATTGCAGAAGAGCACACCGTAGCATATCTTGTGCGCTTTTTAATGCAGCCTAAGATTTCATTAGCTCTTTTGGCAGCTGCATCATACAGTTTGCTCAGCTAAACTGGTGGTCAACACAACCCCTTATGAACTGCTGTTAAGCCAGGTCTCATTCTTGCCGAACTACTTCCAAGAGATGTTACGAGAAAGAGAATTGTGTGGCCACATAAGTTTGGGAAGTGCTGCTTGGCCTGTAGTACAAACTTCATAGGTGAGAGGTGATTATTCCTGAGACCATCTATGATGGCAGACAACCTATCTTATTCATCTCTGAATCCCCCCAGCACCTAGCATGGTGCCTGATGCATGTGGCACTTGGAAAATGTTGGTGGAATTAATAAAAGAAAAGATGGGCCATATAGCAGCAAATTCCATCTGGTTGCCTGGCCTAGCTTATGTAGGTAATCTTGCGTTTTGCCTCTGTCACTTACAGAGCTACCTTCCAGGCCCAGCTTCACCATTCATAGATGTGACAACCGCGCATTCTGATGTCTCATCTAAAGAAAGCCCTGTCCAGATTCATAGGCTTGAATCTCAGCGTGTTCTGCTAGTTCTCACTGGTTTGCTTCTACTCCTTTAGAGTCTTTTTCTGTCATGCTTTCTTCCTCAATTTTCCACTCGTTATAAGAACCCTGTATCCCTTCTAATAAACCAGGGGGTAGAGAGCCATTTTCACACCCCTTCGCCATTTCTACTAGCAAATAAAAACATTTTTAAAACATAAAATGAGTGACCCCTCCAGGGAAAAACAAATTTTAAAAACCCAATGAAACTGTACACACTCTGCAGGTCACCAAAGCCCTTGCTTAGGTGTTCTTGGTTTGGGGGGCGGGGGGCGGTGTGCACGTGTATATTTTTTGTTTTCATTTAGTCTTGTTTTGTCTTCCACCCTTGAGGTTTTTTGCTTTTTGGGGGGGATTTTTGGTTTTTTTTTTGAGACGGAGTCTTGCTCTGTCACCCGGGCTAGAGTGCCATGGCATCAGCCTAGCTCACAGCAACCTCAAACTCCTGGGCTCAAGCAATCCTCCTGCCTCAGCCTCCTGAGTAGCTGGCACTACGGGTGTGCACCACCACACCCAGCTAATTTTTTCTATTTTTAGTAAAGATGGGGTCTCAGGCTGGTCTCGAACTCCTGACCTCAAGCGATCTTCCTGCCTCAGCCTCCCAGAGTGCTAGGATTACGGGCGTGACCCACCCGCCCAGCCTGAAATTTTTATTCAATTGCTCTGAGATGAACATAGTCATCAATAGGTTATTATTATTATTTTGAAACACTCACAAGCTCACAAAAAGGTTGGAGGTACAAGATAAAGGACTTTCTTCCAAATCCTTTTTTTTTTTTTTTTTGTTGAGACAGAGTCTCACTCTGTTGCCCTGGCTAGAGTGCTGGGCATCAGGCTAGCTCACAGCAACCTCAAACTCCTGAGCTCAAGTGATCTCCTGCCTCAGCCTCCTGAGTAGCTAGGACTACAGGCATGTGCTACCATGCCCAGCTAATTTTTTCTATATATATTTTTAGTTGTCTGACTAATTTCTTTCTATTTTTTTTTTAGTAGAGACGGGGTCTTGCTCTTGCTCGGGCTGGTCTCGAACTCCTGAGCTCAAACGATCCTCCCGCCTCGGCCTCCCAGAGCGCTAGGATTACAGGCATGAGCCACCGCGCCTGGCCTCTTCCAAATCCTTTGAGACCTGATGCCCCATCACTCTCAAATGCATTAGTGTGTATCTCCTACAAGCAAGCGTGCTCCACATGACCACGGGGTGCCCATCCAACTCAGGGGATGACCATTTACACATTATTACCATCTAATTCTCAGACCCTATTCACATTTTTCCATTTGTCCCAATAATGTCCTTTTCAGCAGAAGAATCCAGTTCAGACTTACAGGTTGCACTTGGTTTTCATGTCTTGTCAGTCTCCTTTTGTCTGTCGCATCCTCTTAGGCAGCACATGCTGCATTTGTCCCATTACTGTTCACATATCGGTCACTTGAAGGTGACCCAAGTTTCTTACAAAACTTCTATAAAGTTACTTTCTGTAAAGTTACTCTTTTCCTCTTTGAAAGTAATTAGTATTTTGTGAGGAGGTACATTGAAAAGTTCATCAAACTTTCCATGTATTCATGTGTTTATTTACATCTGTATGGACTCATGCAATGTATAATCCATTGCTATTGTTATTTATTTTGGTGTTCAATTTGTCACCAGTTTGGCTAGTGGGAGCCTGTTTAAATGACTTCTGTGTCCTTTTAACTCATTCCCGTCATTGTTTGAATGTTTTCTTGCTTTCTGGCACAAGATAATCCAGACTTATCTTTTTCTTTCCCTGCTCTAACCTTAGAATCTGCCATTTATCCAGGGAGCTCGGGTTCCTTTTAGTGGAAATGGTCCCTAGAAAGATCTGGGTGCTACTTGTACTTATTGCCATTGGAGTGTCACTGCTCCATGCCCTCTCAGTGGACACAGCTAGGGAATGCGTGTGCTCGTTTGTGTCTATATGGAATGAAAACCATGTGATCATAGTGCCACCTCATGACAGGTCTCAGTCTCATGTTTTCCTTTTCCGTGTTTGTAACTCCCGCCTCTGACAGCGAGAAAGCTGGTTGAATGTTTTTACTTACTCCATCAGTGCCCCTGTGTCTGACCCATCTCCCATTTTCGCCACCACTCACTCCTCTGCTCAGACACCCTTCTCTCCCCAGTTGGTTCTCACTCTCCATTCCAGGCCACCCCGCCCTGTGTGGACACTTACTGATCCCACGTGGGCACCAACACCCCACACCACGTGATTCTAATACATAGGCAAGTTTGAGAACCACTGAGAGTTCTCAGGTTGAACTGCACTTCGGTCTTTAGCAACCATCTCCCGCCTCATTGCTCACTCTTACCGGTTGCTGGTTATTAACAGGCTGCCAAGCATTTTGTAAGGAACAACACCCACAATGCTTTCTTCTCACTGCTGGGGAGCATTTAAATCCTCTGGAAAACAGCAGATGATTGGTAGAGTATGGGCTCTGCTTCTGGTCTCCCAGGTCGATCGTGCTGTTTTCACAACCATACCCTGTTTTCCTCTGCTGAGGGCAGTGTTGCTGTCGTTAAGATACCAAGAAGTGCTAAGGTTCTGTTGGCGTTCCGTAATTTGTCATTTGCTGCTATGGAGAAGATAGCTGTTCTGTTTATCCTGTCGTGTGCAGCTTTCAGTTCTAAAGCCAATATGAATCTCCTTTGAAAGTGCTCCTAAAAATCATCTACTCCAGAGCCGGGTGCACTGGCACACACCTGTAGTCCAAACTACTCGGAAGGCTAATGCAGGAAGATCACTAGAGACCAGGAGTTCGAGGCTGCAGTGAACTATGATTGTGCCTGTGAACAACCACTGCACTCCAGCCTGGGCAACGTAGTGACACACCGTCTCTAAAAAAGAAATAAATAAGAATCCCCTGTTCCAGTTCCCTCTGTGACAAATAACCCCTGCTTGCACTTGTCTGCCTACATTCTCAAACGTGTTATTGTCTGTCTTTAAAAGCGTGAAGGAAGAAGTGTTCTGGAGGAACTACTTCTACCGTGTCTCCCTGATTAAGCAGTCGGCCCAGCTCACCGCCCTGGCCGCCCAGCAGCAGGCGGCAGAAAGGGAGGGGAAAGGCAACAGCAGACAGGAGGACTCGCCTCTCACAGGTACTTTCCAAGGATAACACAGCACTCTACCAAAGAAGTAGTGTTTTTTTTTTTAAGTAATCACCAGATCAATGAAAAAAAAAGAGTTGTTATTAACGTAGAAACTCAAATGAGCTTGACTTCTTGTATGTACCAGAAATGTTCATCGTCTTACAGAAAAATTCTTTTTTCCCAGAGAAAATCATTTTTCTCTTGTTGACCTCTCTCTGACCCGGCTCACACATATCTTCCCCAAGCTTTTTCTGACTTTGCTATCTCCTTTCTCATTCCTTGGATTCGTTTTGGTTTTTTACGTTTTTTTTTTTTTTAAGAGCCAGCGTCTTGCTCTGTTGTCCAGGCCGGAGTGGAGTGGCGTGATCACAGCTCACTGCAGCCTCAAACTCCTGGGCTCAAGCGATCCTCCCGCCCCAGCCTCCTGAGTAGCTGGGATCATAGGCACGCCAGTGGGGTGTTTTTGGGGTTTTTGTTTTGTTTCGTTTCGTTTTGTTTCTTTTTATTTCTCTCTCAAATGTCAGTCATCTTCCCACCTCTCTTTTTTGTACCTCTACCATGTGACTTTCTATATCTTCTGTCTTCCACTCTGACTCGGTCATCTCCTTTTTGTTTCTCAGTCTTTCTTTCAACCTGATGCTTCCTCAGTACATGTATTCCGTACAGCAGTACAAAACTCCGCTGTACTCCAAGTTTGAAGTGCCCAGCTCTGAGCTAGGCACTAGTAAACATTTGACACTTTGTTATTGTGATACTTTACCCCTGGTTGGGGGGGAAAGTGCTTTACAGTATGGGCAGCTATTTGAGAGCTGTGATGATAATTAAAATAAGAAATGTGTGTTGTGTCATATTTAAAATGTTTAGTGTGTACCTGCTGTGTATAGGTAGGTCCTAATTACAATTGGACATTTATCCCGCAAGAAATGGGGTCATTTAATTCACGGAATTTTAAATGATTTAGCAAAACAGGTACAGGTTATACAGACTACTAGGAAAGGATCTGACACTACGTGTCAAGGATACGTAATGAAGTTGCTCTACATAGGAAAATTTGTCATTTTGTATACAGATGTTAACATGTATCTCAATTGTCTGTCATTCTTTAGCATTTATATTAATTTTATTGGAAAATGCCATTTTACCAAATACTGCCTGTTTAACAAAATGAATTTAAGGCAGTATTCAGTAAAGACTGTCCATCTAGTTAAGATTAATGAATAGAAAACAAGGCCCATGAGAAAGAGGAGCTGTGATTGAGCATGGCATTTTCCTGTGCACCTTCTAGCATTCGTGGCAACAGGGAAACTTGATAAATAACTCTCATTATCCTAAAAGAAAATGCAGAACTATTCTTCAGTGAATTTTGCTAACACTGAAGTCAAAAATGATTTCCTGCTAGAAATTTTATATAAGGGGCATGGACTATGATGACACATTAAAAATATCCCCAAAAGTAAAAAGTTGAGATGGTTTCACATGGCTATTTCTTATAATAACTTAAGAAAAGCTGAAAGCATAACATAAAAGCTCATTTCTGAAAATTATTTAGTATTATCATACTGTGGATATTTTAGCTGTGATTATAATATGTATTTAGAACTGAATCAAGCAATTATTGTCTCTTTTATTCTCACTTCTTAGAGGCAGTACGGCCCAAAACACCACCTGTTGTAATCAAATCTCAGCTTAAAACTCAAGAGGTAATACGGTTTTACATTGTACCTAGTAGTTGATGTCTGCAAATGAAGTAACTGTGTTAACTATCTCTGATACCATTTAACACTACTTGTGAATATGGGTCTTATCTGTTTTGAAGACGTGTCCAGTACTTGAATAGTCAAGGACCTACAGCTGAGACCTAAGGCAATTTACTGACATGTAATTCTAGATGTGCTCATCAGGGATTGGAGAGAATGACTGCAGTGATTCAAACTGTGAGTGAGAATAACAGCCTTAGGTGGTAATTTATTTAGTTACTAAGCAACTGTGCAAGTTAGAAGGTTGGAGAGCAGTGATCATGTCTTACAGCTAGCAGAGGAAGGAAATGAAAATTGGCCTGCCTTAGATTGTGAGGCTACCATAAACCAGAATTCTAACACATAAATGTTGCTTAGGAAACCATCTCAAGAGCTCATTTGTTGCATTTCAGGATGAGGAAGAACTTTCTACTAGCCCAGGTGTTTCTGAGTTTGTCAGTGATGCCTTTGATGCCTGTAACCTAAATCAGGAAGATCTGAGGAAAGAAATGGAACAACTAGTGCTTGACAAAAAGCAAGAGAAGACAGCTGGGCTGGAAGGTAAACAACAAAATGAAATAAACTGTTCTTTTCCCTAATTCCAAAGTTGATTGTGGAAAATTGTTATTCTGAAGCCAATATACAAAAATATGTTGTGAATTTTGCATCAGAATTTATTCTCTGTTCCCCACTAGAAGGTGGAGTCTAGCAAACATGGCCTGACCTCACATCCCTCTGCAGTAAGCAGTCACGGAAGTGGGTCAAGGGGTTTGGGAGTCTGGTTTGACCATAGAGCTCCTCTGGTGAAACCCCGAATATAGAAGGAAGAGCCTGAGACTCGGAGAGGTTAAGCTGTTTGCCCCAAGGCATCTTAGCCCCAAGGCCATGTGATCAGGAATGGGGAGAGAACACGCAGGTGGGGATGTTGCCCTCCAGCCTGCTGCTTTCAAAGCTGACATTCTGCTTGGCTGTAGATATGTACATAGAAGATTTTTTTTTCCATCTGCTACATGCAGAAAGAGCATCGCTTCTGGGAAGGAGCAGGCTGCCTTTCAAAAACAAATTTTAAAGAAAGAAAGAGCTAGAGGGGGCAGCTTTCTTTGGCCCATCAGGACAAGTTATTGGCTTTCTACTGGATGAAAGCAAAGGATTGGATTAGTCATCGTCAGATGAAACGCATTTCCTGAAGCCTTCTCAGACATACAGCATGTCCAGGAAGCCAGCTGTTCCCAGGGGAAGGTATAGAGCACCAGCTAGAAAAGTGGCCTTCAAAGTTGAACCCGAACCCTGTTTGCAGGCTGCGGAGGACTCTGGAGGAGAGGATGGTGGGGGAAGGAAATTGAGTGGGGAAGTGAAAACCTGGGCTCTTTATACCCCTCAGACCCCACCACTCCTGTCTGGTTTCTGCTAAAAGATGACTGCTGGACACAGAAGAAAGGAGGGCGTGAGCCCCATGTGTTGCAGGCAATAGCTAGAGCACCCTTTGTACAGGTTCCCTTTTTACTGGTGATGACACTAGGAACAGACCCCACAGGAGACTGGAAGCCCTGGGTTAGGATTCGTAATTCACTGGCCAGCTGCTCCAGGTGAGCTGTTCTTTCTCTGAGTTCCTGCTCAAGTTATAACTCGGGTCACTTAATTGTCTTTTATATATATGTCTTGGCTCCCCAGATAAATTATAAGCTCCTCAAGGGCTGTTACAACCCTTTCTATTCCCCCACAGTACCTAACATGGAGCTTAGCAATTAGCACTCATAAGCACCTAATAAATATTTGCAAAATTTGTGGTTTCCAACACAACACACAATGTGTTTTCTTTTCCTTTGAGGTTGCAGCTGCAGAACAATTAAAACATTTTGATTTTGTTTTCTCTGCAGCTACTAAGTTTAAAGTTTATTTTTAAAAGACGAAAGTAAATCTTAGTTTTACTTTTTTAAATACCCAGTTTGTTTTCTCACGGTTTTATAAAACTACATAGCAGATGCATTATCCTGTACAGATGCGTGCGCGCATGCACACACACACAGGTATATTGAGTGTCCACGGGGAAAACTGCAGCTCTAAGTCTCAACAGGGAAGACCAGTGTGAGAGCTGCAGGTGGAGCACCATTGGAGAGTTCAGGCTTCAGCAATTCGGATCCTGGTGTGTGTTGCCACTCCGGGGAGACGGGATCTTTGTCTGCATAGTGGTTAAGCATAGGCCGTGGAGCCTGCAGATCCGGTTCCATCCTCAAATCTGTTGCTGTCAAGTAGTGTGATCTAGGGCAAGTTGCTTAACTTCTCTAAGCCTCCATTTCCCCATCCGTAAGACGTGGCTAATAGTAGTATCTGGTCCATGGATTGTTCTAAGGATAAAAAGAACGATACAGAAAAAGCAGTTAGGCCAGTGCCCAGCTTGGTAAGTGCTTAATAAACGTTAGCTGTTTTGCTACCATCATCATCATTGGTAGTAGTAAAATTAATTTGCAACGAAATATTAATTATCAACTATCCATTTAAATAAAACAGCCAGGCACAGTGGCTCATGCCTGTAATCCTAACATTTTGGGAGGCTGAGGCAGGAGGATCGCTTGAGCCCAGCGGTTTGAGGCTGCAGTGAGCTTTGATGATGCCACTGCATTCTAGCCAGGGCGACAGAGAGAGACGCTGTCTCATAAATAAGTGAATGAATGAATGGAAAAGCAGAAGCCTGGGTAAAGCAAAATAACACCCAAAATGTATTGACAACATCTGATACCTTTGCTTTTACATTAACAAATTTGTCTTTTTAATTATATTTCTCCTTGGTCACTGTTAAAATTTGTTCAGTTTGTCTGAGTGCACACAGTGATGAAGCCTGAGACATTCAAAATTACGGTGGCTAGGACTTTACGTAGGTCGTTGAAGTTGACTGAATTGTTCACACCAGCATTATGAGTTCAGAAAGAATCTTTTCCTTCTTTGTTTCTTGCAGAGGATTCTGCAGATTGGGAAAAAGAACTACAACAGGAACTTCAGGAATATGAGGTGGTGACAGAATCAGAGAAACGAGATGAAAACTGGGATAAGGAAATAGAGAAAATGCTTCAAGAAGAAAATTAGCTGTTTCCTGAAATGAAAGAATAATTCTTAACCTTCTGCAAACTGACATTAAATTCTAGATGTTGACACTTACTGAATCAAGAAGGCACAAAAGATTATAACTTTATGAAATTCAAAATTATTCTTTCTTTAAGCTGAAACTTGCCTCTTCTACTTTAAAAAAGTATATAGAACAGTTGTTCAAATAATCAGAAAGGATGTTTTATGTAACATGTCTTTAATATAAATCAAGTTAGAGATGTTCTTGTAGGCGGTATGGATATCTTTGCCACAAAAACACAAGTAAAATTTTAGAGTTCTGTTTTCCATGAGGTCAGAAATATAATCTATTCTTCAGCTGTGGTTTTCTAAATATTTGTACTCCTAATTGCATTTTCCTTTATACATGGACATTCAAGTACTTACCTAATGGGTTAATTACTATCGAAATGACCAAATTATACCAAAGAACTTAATAGGAAGCACTTTTAGAACTATTTTCTTGCTAGATATTTTCTAAAATTCCATCTGAAAGCCAATAGATAAAATAATTAAGTTGATTTTAATGATATAAACACCACACAATTTGACATTAAGAAATATTGTGCAAAAATATTTCATTTTCTGGCCGGGCGTGGTGGCTCATGCCTGTAATCCTAGCACTCTAGGAGGCCGAAGCGGGCGGATTGTTTGAGCTCAGGAGTTCGAGACCAGCCTGAGCAAGAGCGAGACCCTTTCTCTACTAAAAAAAATAGAAAGAAATTATCTGGACAACTAAAAACATATACAAAAAATTAGTCGGGCATGGTGGCGCATGCCTGTAGTCCCAGCTACTTGGGAGGCTGAGGCAGGAGGATCTCTTGAGCCCAGGAGTTTGAGGTTACTGTGAGCTAGGCTAACGCCACGGCGCTCACTCTAGCCAGGGCAACAGAGTGAGACTCTGTCTCAAAAAAAAAATAAATAAAATAAAATTTCATTTTCTCTGGGGCCTTTTAGCTTCTTTCTTTTTCTTTTTTTTTTTTTTTATTAACTATAATATAAATTTCGCATCACAGTTTTTATAGACAGTGGGGCCTTCCATCCTTTTTGTAGTAATAGCCTTCAGAAACCCATTCACCTTAAATTGTGTTCTTGTTTTAATCATTACCACATATAAATGTTTTAGCTTTGTCTTAATTAAACTGTCAGCCTTTATAAAACTATGTTCCTCTGAGTACAACTCCTAGAACTTTATTGATTTATCCTACTTGTATTCTGCTACACCAGCAGGCACATGTTCATAGAGTATGATTATATTAAAAGAACAAGGTGGTTTAATATCAGAAAACTTCCTAAGCATTTGCTTTCCAAACCTTTCATATTTTTCAAGGAGCTTTTATGTCATAAAAGGGAATAGAATTAAAATGTTTCTTTGTAAGAAAGATGTACATATTTGTATACTTCACCCCATAAAAATTAGTTTGTGGTCATCTGGCAAGGTATAGTCAACAAGAGAACTGGGTATGGGTACAAGCATTACTCTTTTGTTTGTAGTTTGGGATGTGCACATGCAAATGAGCCAGACTGTCCCAGCTAGAGTCATTGGGTTAGAGCAACAAACTCATGTGTTTTGGGAAACCACTGACCCCATTATCAAAAGTTTTCCACTTGTGGTGCCACAGTTGCTTATTAATGAGTTTGGGTTCAGAGATGACCGGCAACTTCTGAAATAATCTTATTGAAGGGAAAAGTTTCTTTTTTAAAAATAATAGAGTTTGCTGGAGGAAAAGAAATGCGTTTAATGATTTTAAGCAGATCAGGAAGTGACAGTGCTTGGCTCTTAGTACATGCACTGAAATTCTTACTAATGAATATTGAATAAACACAAAAAAAGCAGAGGTTTCAGAGAAAGAAAAAAACTAAAATAACAATAGAGGTATGTTACGCTTGTTGTTATCAATTTTACATGATACTTTTATTGTGTTTAAAAACAACCTGATTGTGCATTGCCCTGTGAAAATAAAAGGATAAAATAAGATTTTGTACAGACTGTAAGAATACAAGTCGTGCTGTATTTTTATGGATTCATCAAGGAGTAAAATGTTCTGCACTAGTAAATTTTACAAGTAACCAAAGTGTTATTCCCTTGAAGCTGCAGTCCTCAACCTCCAGGCTGTGAACGGATACTAGGGACTGGTACTGGTCTGTGGCCTGTTAGGGACCAGGCCACACAGCAGGAGGTGAGCCTCAGGCCGGGGAAGCTTCACCTGTATTTACAGCTGCTCCCCATTGCTCCCATCACCGCATAAGCTCCGCCTCCTGTCTGATCAGCAGTGGTTAGATTCTCATAGGCGCAGGAGCCCTACTGTAAACTGCGCATGCGAGGGATCTAGGTTGCGCACTCCTAATGAGAATCTAATGCCTGGTGATCTGAGGTGGAGCTGAGGTGGTGATGCTAGCCCTGGGGAGCAGCTGCAAATACAGATTATCATTAGCAGCGAGGTCTGACTACACAATAAATGTAATGTGTTTGAATCATTCCAAAACCATCCCCCCCGGCCCCCCCATGGAAAATTTGTCTTCCATGAAACCGGTCCCTGGTGCCAAAAAGGTTGAGTACCGCTGCTTTAAAGGGCAAAAATAATTTCTCACTATGTCTGGTGAAAAATTCTAAGTATTTGTTACGTACCTAGGGGTTAGCCAACAAGACAAACTGAGCATAAAAACATGTAAACTTCATCAAATGTTAAAATATAAACATTTCATGACACTGTGGAGATTATACCTCATTACCCAGAGAATGACTCAGGAACCAGTGTGGCTTGGCCCTGCCCCAGGAGTTTGTTAGAAATGCCTCAGGCCAACCCCAGACCTGCAGATGTTACCAAGAACCCGCAGGGCGTGAGAATGGACTTTACCATTTGGGAAGCACTGGTCTAATAAGCTCTAAGCGTAGCTGAGGTTTCTGGTGCTTTGTTTGTACAAATGTAAGGGCTACACATGCAGTTTTGTTACATGGATATATTACATAGTGGTAAAGTCTGGGCTTTTAGTGTAACAGTCAGCTGAATAATGTACACTGTACCCATTAAGTAATTTCTCATCCCTCACCACCCTCCCACCCTTCTGATTCTCCAATGGCTGTCATTCCTCACTCTGTGTCCATGTGTACACATTATTTAGCTCCCACTTACGGGTGAGAACATGGGGTGTTATTTATCTGTTTCTGAATTGTTTCACTTAAGATAATGGCCTCCAGGCCAGCACTCTGGCTCACATCTGTAATCCCAGCACGTTGGGAGGCTGAGGCAGCAGGATCGAGGCAGGAGGATCACTTCAGCCGAGGAGTTCAAGACCAGCCTGAGCAAGGGCAAGACTCTGTCTCTACTAAAAATATTATAGAAAGAAAAGAAAATTAGCCAGGCATGGTGGTGTGCCTGTAGTCCCAGCTACTTGGGAGGCTGAGGCAGGAGGATCGCTTGAGCCCAGGAATTTGAGGTTTCAGTGAACTATGATGATGCCACTGCACTCTACCCAGAGCAACAGAGTGAAACTCTCAAAAAATAAATAAATAAAAAACTTAAAAGAAAATTAGAAAGATAATGGCCTCCAATTCCATCAGGTTGCCGCAAAAGACATACTTTCATTTTTTTAGGGCTGAATAAATATTCCATTGTATGTATTCTGGTGCTTTTTAGTTTTTTACCCTTCCACTCAATGTCCTTGGACAGCAGAGTTTCTAGTTGGCATTACAGGCCTCTCCTCTCAGGTTCCGGTTTCCACACGGCCAAGATTAAGAGGACCTAAGCGTCCAGATTGGGTGCATTCAGGGTGGTATTGCCATAGACTCTAATATGACATATTTCAAAGGAAAATGACAATTTCCATGAAATGCAGAAGCAAGAATCTCTGAGAACTGTTTTACATCATTCACGAGCTTTCTCTGAGGTACTTAACCTGATGTGCCTTGGAGGCTGAAGAGGATGATGATGCTGTGTCTGATGTGTTTATACACTTGAGATCAAATAACTGAAATTATTTAAGAGGTAATGTAGCATCAAATCAAACCAAGCCTTTGCAGCCTATTTTTAGGTGCATAGAGTGAATATTATACAAAAATTAACAATATTTGTTTCTCTGCAGTTGTGGCAGTTTATGACAAGCAAGTAGATCCTCAGTTGAGCTTCCAGTCTTAGTATAAGGTTGTACTCTGCTTACAGTAAACTCACAATGTCAGAATCTCCTTCTCAAAAGTGGTAACTCATGCAAATGGAAAATCACAATTGGTAATTTTTGAAAAGTTAAACTAGAGAAGCTTATCTTTTCAAAGATAAAACAGCAGTTACACTTCATACACTGCTTTAAGATGCACTGTTGTAACCAAGGTGATATTATATTGCTAAAAATAGGATTTTAGGACATTTAAAAGGTTTCAAAAGAAATGATCACATCTGGCTTGCAGTATTTTATTTGCCTCCTCACCGCTTTTGGTACTAAAAACCAGGATTTGGCAAGGCACGGTGGCTCATACCTACAATCCTAGCACTTTGGGAGGCTGAGGTGGGAAGATCACCCGAGCCCAGAAGCTTGAGACCAGCCTGGGTAACCTAGCATGACTCCACCTCTACAAAAAAAATTTTTCTAATCAGCCAGGCATGTCAGTGGGTGCCTGTAGGCCCAGCTGCTCGGAAGGCTGAGGTAGGGGGATCACTTGAGCCCAGGAGTTTGAGGCTGCAATGAGATATGGTCGGGCCACTGCACCTCAGCTTGGGTGACAAAGGCGACACCAAAAAAAACGCATTCTGAATGTGCTTCTATAATTTAATTTGACATAGTTGTTCTTTCTAGTAATAGTGAGATTTCTCCTCACTATTTTTAAGTAAACATAAACTTTTTTTTTTTTTTTTTTTTTTTGAGATAGAGTCTCACTCTGTCGCCCTGGCTAGAGTGCAGTGGCATTGTCATAGCTCACTACAGCCTCAAACTCCTGCGCTCAAGTGATCCTCCGGCCTCAGCCTCCTGAGTAGCTGGGACTGTAGGCACACACCACCCATGCCCAGCTAATTTTTCTATTTTCAGTAGAGACAGGGTCTCGCTCTTTCTTAGGCTGGTCTGGAACTCCTGGCCTCAAGCGCTCCTCCTGCCTGAGCCTCCCAGAGTGCTAGGATTGGAGGTGTGAGTAAACATTTTTTAATCACAAAAATTAGGCACATTTAATTTTAGCAAGTTTACTTTTTGGCTTTTAAGTGGTAGAAATTTTGATACAGTTTATAATCAGTTTTATTGTGAGGAAGACAGGCCATTTTAATGAATCATTACCTCCACAGACTATTTTGATATAAAGGAAATAAAATTACAAAATAAATGTTACAGTGCCACAGAAAGATGGCGCTTAGAGAGAAAACTAACAAGTTGTGACAGATGATAAATACATATGAAGCTTTAATCACATGCAGTTATATGGGTCTCACAAATCATCAAATTATCTGGTCTTCACGAGAAGGGATCTGTTTAGATAAAGCCATCTATGATTTCAGTTCAAAGTGTGACATTTTTAAACAGCATTTATTCGATGCATCTGCTTTCTTTTCAAAATGAAAAACTACTGTGTTGTGCTTTGTTCTGAATAAATAAACTTTACTTTTAGTGGCAAGATATAAGTTACAAATGGTTGTTCCTGAATAGCTAAAAATTCCATTCTGGTAAAGAGGACCTATAAATATTTCAAAGTCATCTGGCATGACAATTCTAACCCTTTGTTAGAATTAAAACTGCCTTGAGGCCGGGTGTGGTGGCTCACGCCTATAATCCTAGCACTCTGGGAGGCCGAGGCGGGCGGATCATTCTGAGCTCAGGGGTTCGAGACCAGCCTGAGCAAGAGCGAGACCCCCGTCTCTACCAAAAATAGAAAGAAATTAATTGGACAGCTAAAAATATATATAGAAAAAATTAGCCGGACATGGTGGCGCATGCCTGTAGTCCCAGCTACTCGGGAGGCTGAGACAGTAGGATTGCTTGAGCCCAGGAGTTTGAGGTTGCTGTGAGCCAGGCTGATGCCACGGCACTCTAGCCCGGGCGACAGAGCAAGACTCTGTCTCAAAAAACAAACAACAAAAAAAACCAAAAACTGCCTTGAGATAGTGTCGAGTTTTGAGAACCCGGTTTACTTTCACTGTAGACTTCTACTCAAATTCAATGGGTTGTCCTTCATAATACTACTAGTAGGTTGTTATGGGATTTCTCTCCCCACCCCAACAATAGGGATAATATACGGTGACCTATCTTGTTCTTTCCTGATAACCATGTTGAGCAGGGACTATGCTTTCTGCGGGGCAGAGCTAAAACTCAGCCCCATTAACCAGCTCTTATGACCTAATAAATAGAGATAATAGACCAATTTATCATGATGGAGGATTGTAATGACTACTCCTACAGTATCCAGCATCCAACTATAATCACGATAATAGCCATTAAGTGCATAATATGCTCTGCCATTACTGCACTTAGACAATGAAAAAATCCTGATACAGCAAAATGACCATGTCACTCCGCAATTTTAAACTCTTTCGTGGAGACTTACTGTAGGGTATAAATGTGATGTGAAAACTGAGCTAAATGATATGCCTTCATCAAAGGAGTGTGGCACAAGAATACTATATTAATGCCACTAAGTAACGAAATTAGTGTTCATTGTTAATCATGTTAACAGAATGCCTACTTGTGAATTGAAGCATGAAAGTAGACACTATTCAAAGTCTGGAGAAACACTCGAAGGTAATTTATGAAAAAGAAGCGTATGATGGACATCTTGATGTCCCCATTACCATGCCTTGAGAAATGGGCTAAACCAGTCAATCTGGCCACAGGGGGTCACCCTCAACCTTGGCTGCACAATATAGCACCTAGGGAATCCAGAGGCTACTGAGGCCCAGGCCCTTCTGCACAGATACTGATTTAATTGGCCAGGGTGTAGCCCTGGGGGTCAGGATTCTTTAAAACTTTCCAAGTCATTCTAAGGGGCAGCCAGGATCGAGAACCACAGGCCCCCGGGGAAAGATGTGAGTGAAAAGTCAGGAGACTTGCTTGGGCAAGATCCTCAGCCTGCAACCTTCAGCTTCCTTATTGGTAAAATGAAAAGGTTGGAATGTATGTTTTTTTACCATCCCATGTCTAAAATATTATCCCATTTTAAGAGAAGTCTTCGTAAAATGGATACTATTTTAGTTCTATTTTCAAAGTGGAGTTTTTTTTTTCCTGGGGTTTGTTTACCAAAATGTACACTATCTTGGATTTTCAGATTGTATATGGCAGATTGAATATATGCATTTATCTCCACTCCATCCACAAACCCCATCAAATGGCAGTAAAGGAGTGAAAAGAAAAGGTATAAATTTATAATGACAGAAACGGCAGAGCCGGCAACAGCAGCCGAGTGATGAGAACATTTTCATCCTTCAGAAGCCTGGAAAGGAATGCTGGAGGTGTGAGAGCTCTGAAGGCCGAGGAAAAACTAGTATCAGGGTGGGCAACTTGCAGTCTCTGCCATGATCTACGACTGAAAATCAAGGGCGAGCGGCGTAAGCATATTATTATTATGAGATACAGACGCGCACCGATGAAACTGCTAAGAGTTGGAATGGTGGTTCCTGGGAAGCGGGACTGGGGGACGGGGAAGCACAGGCCAGGGGTCTCTATTGTTTTAAAGCCTTGTGTAATTTGACTTCTAAAATTAAGTACATGCATCATTTCAATTTTTTTTAATACCTATTTTTGACAAGGGTATAGGGAAAAGGCATACAAATGCTGTAGATAGAAATGTAAAATTTTTAAATCTTTCTAAATGGCAGTTGGGTAATACGGATCAAAATGTTAAATGTGCAAGACACTTAATCCAGCATTTCCAGTCTTAGAATTTATTCTAAGGAAGGAATTGGACAAGCACTGCTTTGATTATAAAATAGAAAAATTTGGAAACTACCCACATGCCCTACACCAGAATCTTGATTTGAACCAGTGATGGCTCACCCATACAACGGAATCCTATGCAAATATTTTAAGTGATGGATTTCACACCCACCAGATGGTCAAAAATATAAAAGTCTGAAAATAGCAAGAGTTAGTAAGCAAGTGAAACAATAGGAACGTTGATATACTGCTGGCGAGAGTGTACACGGACACAATCTCTTTGGGAAAAAGCCAAAAGCGGCATTACTTAGACGAAAAGTTGAATATGTAGTTGTCTTTGCCCAGCAAGCAGTTCCCCTCCTAGGGAGTACAAAATGGTATAACCACTTATGAAAATAATTTCCATTACTTAGTAAAGTGGAAGAAAAATATATCCTATGGCATGTGCAAGTAGGTGACATGTGCAAGAATGTCCATAATAGGGATATTCTAGTGACCTCAGGCTGTCCCCCCACCCAAATGTCCACAACAGTACCATGGAATTGCAATTACAATGCGATAACCATAGAGAAGAGCAAAGAACACGAACAAACAGCAGCTACACACAGTGATGTGAATTGTGAATAAACCTATGCGTCTCACAAATACATTGTTAAGCAGAAAAAGCAAGACCCAACAACATAACGACTTCACATACATAAACCTCAAATGCAGGTAAAACTAAATCTTTGGAAACAGTAAAAGAGATCAAAACCATCAAAGTCAGATACTACATAGCTAGCATAAGAGAAATCAAGAAGCTACAGCCCCATAAAACAAGGAAAATAGGGTCTAACGTTATACACTTCGGCTAAAAACCCCGTTAAGACTCAAATTCGTTTCCTTTCGCTGAACTCTTTAATAAAAGGCAAAAGATTTGTGTGATCTGAAGAAAAACAAGAGCATAATAGCAACCTTGGAAAGACAATTGCCAGGTAATGGCCACTGCAGGTGTACTGAGGGTGAAGTTAAGTGCGTGCAGCAGTTCTTGGAGTCGTAAAGAAAGTTTCATTCTTCAGAATAATAGGTTTAAAGCAAACCTACGGCTTTTTAACTTGGAAACGTATTGCATGCAGTGCACCATTGTTATGCAAATTAGAAGCTGAGTCATTGCCCTGCGGATTAACGCTGCAGCTCCGGAGCATGGCTGAAGCCTGCTTGGCAGGGAAAGGCCCAGGCCAGAGTCCACCTGGGAAACTGAATTGATTTGTTTTGTTCATTGAGGCCCTAAGTGTGATTATTTTTGAATAAAGGATTTTGTTGAGTGCTTAAAAAATGCTATCGGAGCTCTACATTTGACATGAGAGAAGGTTCACAATATAATGTTAAATAAAATATAAAAGGCAAGTTACAAAAATGTATTTAACATGATTATACTTTATCTTCCAAAAATGCACATGGCTGTGTGTGTTGGGCGTGTATATGAATAGTAAAAAGACTCAGAAGGCTTACAGCAAAATGTTAATGGCAATTATACCTTTCTAAAATTTTTTATTTTTGCCTGTGTTTTCAGAAATTTCTGTGCTTTACACAGTAAGAGAAAATAAGAAAAATCAATAATGATTTACGTTTCCTTCCCCCAGACTTGGAATCAGGCATTTCTCAAAGGAGTCCTGATTCCTTTTGTTGACAAAAGGTATTTATTCTTTAAGAATTGTCTCAGCTATTCTTAGCCCTTTGCTTACAGTAACAGGATAT
Organism: Indri indri; assembly: GCA_004363605.1. Classification (NCBI taxonomy): domain Eukaryota; kingdom Metazoa; phylum Chordata; class Mammalia; order Primates; family Indriidae; genus Indri; species Indri indri. The sequence goes on along the minus strand of RJWJ010008279.1, from coordinate 10,924 downwards.
AGAAAGAGTTTCGAAGAAGAGAGTTGATAAGAGAAAGCTCTTTATAAAAATTCCGGCTAACAAATACAAAAGGTACCATTTTGCAAAAGGACCCAGTCCACAGTCACAAATGATGGCTAAAACCCTTAGAGAAAGGTTGATGGGAAACTTTATAATGAGCTAAAACAAAACAAAATGAAAACTCTAATATCTTGAATGAGATATTTGAAAGTATGTCCATAAAAAAAATAGTATAAGAAAAAAAGAACATTCAGAGAATAAGAAACAGGTCTAGAGAATTAAAATACAATTGCATAGATCAAAATTTCATTAGAAGTATTGGAAGAAAAAGTTGAGATCATCTTCTAGAAAGAACAGATGCTCCTAACATATGATGGGGCTACGTCCCAATAAACCCATCATAAGGTGAAAAATATCAAATGGAAAATGCATTTAATACACCTAAACAACTGAACATCACAGCTTAAATTAGCCTGCCTTAAAAACGTGCTCAGAACACTTACATTAGCTTACAGTTGGGCAAATCACCTAACACAAAGTCTATTTTAAAATAAGGTATTGAATATCTCATGTAATTTATTGAATACTGAAAGTAAAAAAACAGAACGATTGTATGGGTACTCGAAGTATGGTTTCTACTGAATGCATATAACATTTGCACCATTGTAAAGCTGAAAAATCATAAGTCTAGGACTGCCTGTAGAGCGAAACAGAACGTAGAAAAATAGGAGAGAAAGATAAGAAAAATGAGGGGATATTTTCAGAATGTACAACATCTAACTAAAGGAAGTCCAGAAAGATAAAACAAAATGGAGAGGAAAAAATTACGAAAGAATTAGAATAACTTTTTCAACGCGCGCACACACACACACACACACACAAAGACCTACACCAAACTGCTTCTCAATAGAAATTTAGGACAAAAAGAGGATTCTAAAAGCTTCCAGGGAGAAAAGACAGGTCACACACCACGATTCAAGAATCAGAATTGTACTGGTTTTCCAACAACAATGCTGAAAGCTAGAAGGCAATACAGCAATGCCTTCAAAGTTCTGAAAGAAAATTTTTTTTTTAGGCTGGTCAAGTGAAGCAGTGGGAGTGAACGAAAAATTTTTTCTTTTTTTTCTTTTTATTCAGTCTCCATAGAGACTGCCAAAAATTGCCAATGCCGACTATATTTGACTATATTTCAAGTCGTCATGGAGGGGTATCAGGAAAAGTTTTCAGTTAGCAGTAATTCGCGCCTCGGATAAAACTCGTTGGCTACGATACTGCCGCTGCGCAAAGCTAGGAAAATTTTTTTTCAATCAATAATTTTATACCCAGCCAAAGTGTACATATGCAAATAAATTCTAAAGTAGCTGTGTGTGACCTGCTTTGGCCAATACAATGTGGACAGAAGAAATATGTCACTTCTGAGCAGAAGCTTAAGGGTCATCTCTGGCTTGAGACTGGTGGTGTGCCACGCAGGCTGCTCCATCACCTGGGTCCCTGGGGAGAAGAAGAGGAGGCACAGAGCTACAACCAACCTTGAGGGACACATAATATGCATGAGAAATATTTGTTGTTGTAGGCCAATGAGCCTTTGGGGTCATTTGTTACCTCAGCATAACTTAACTGTGGTTGACACATACAGGGGTAACCTAGAAAAGACAAAAATAGGTGATCCAGAAAAAGGGGCCCAACACAGGAAAGAGGGAGACCCCGGGATGACAGCTGTGCATCAGCTGGAGAGAGCAAACAGTCCAGATTGAGGCAGAAGGGCATAGGATTCCTGGAGGGATATCTCCTGAAGTAGATACAATTACTAAATTACCTGATGTGTTGGAATGTATTGAGAGGATAGCAACCTTTCTAGCAGAGACTCTGGAAAAGACTTGGGTAATAGACGTGTAGAAAATCAAGCTAATAAAAACATAAGGCAATTATTAACTCAGAAACAAAAAAAGTTGAACAAGAAAAATAATGTATTCATAGGACACTATGACCAGGTTGTGAATAATATTCACATTCAAATAATGTAAAAAAAAGATATTAAATTAACAAAATGAAAAGCATATGGAGAAGACAGCGACAGGAGGAAGTGTGGGTGTGTGTGTGCCTGCACTCTGCGTGGTGTGGGTGAAAAAATACAGACCCTCTTCCCTAGAAGCAAATCTATATATGATATCTTTCTATGATTTCAGAATCAGTTTGGTGGTATGTGACAGAAAATCCAAAATTACAGCAGTCTAAGGGGTTTCCCCGCAGCAGGAAGGAGAGAAGGGCCATGAGGCAAATGGCGCCACCTGCTGTCCTGTGAGGAGGAAGCGGCCACACGACACTTGCATCTCCTTTGCCAGGACTTTGCCTCTTGGTCACCCCAGATCCAAGAGAGGCTGAGAACTGCAAAATATAATATTGTTCCTGACGTCCATGTGCCCAACTAATACTTTGGGGGTTTTATTACTAAGGAAGAGGGAAGAACTGATCTCAGAGTGGCCAGCTAGAAGTCTCTAGAAGTCTCTACCATAATCTAAAAGTAAAAAATCATAAAACAATTAAAAAAACAAACAAAAAAGTCTATTAATACAAAACATAGTGGATGTTAGGAGCCCTTAGTGCTCAGAGCCTAGACTCAGTCATTCACGGGGGTTGCAAAATTGTGATATTCTAATTCTAAAGAAAACTGTTTCAAGACATGAAAATGGTGGCCTCTAGGTAATAGGGGCTGAGGAGGGGGATGCGCGAAGCAAGGAGACTGCTGATTTTTTAATTGGAAAATTAAAGTAGAGCAAACAAATGCATAGCTTAATAAAGTATTTTGAAGCAAACACCCTGGTAATCACAATGGTCAAGAGATAGGACTTCAAAAAAAAAACAAAGGCTAGGTGCAGTGGCATACTCCTATAGTCCCAGCTATTCAGGAGGCTGAGGCAGGAGGATCCCTTGAGCCCAGAAGTTCAAGCCCAGCCTGGGCAACATAGTGAGACCCCGTCTCTCAAGAAAAAAAAAAAAAAAAGAAACGACTCAAAAAGAAAGAAGTAGAACTGTACCAGCCACCCCCAGAATCCCCTGAGCGGCCGGCCCCATCACCACTCCCTCCATCCTCACAAAGATGAGCCTGACTTCTATAGTTCACCCCTAGGCACTATAGTTTAGCCTTGCCCGTTTTTTTTTTTTTAAATGTCTTTTGTTTTTTAAATCTGCAGTTTCCCCCTCAATCCCTTTAGTTTCTTTATAATTTATCTATGGAAGAAGCCAAGCCCTTGGATGAGCGCTGCAGTGTCCCACCATCTGGGTGTGGCTGATTGCACACTCAAGGCGTGGCTCAGCGAGCAGCTCCGCCCTTGGTATTTCCTGCAAACTGACAGGGGGATGTCTAGGCTTGATGCAACTCAGTGGTGAACGCTTTGACACAAGCACAGGTGGTGGCTGTTTTTTTATCAGGAAACATAAAATGGCTGCTGGCTTCCCCACGAGGGTGTTAGGAGCCCTTGGTGCTCAGAATCTAGATTCAGTCATTCACGGGACTTGCAAAGTTGTGATATTCTAATTCTAAATGGTCACGATGGTAAATTTTATGTTATGTATATTTTGCCACAATTTTAAAAGATTAAAATATGCTTGTTCATGCATGTGTGCTGCCCACTGGTGTGTACAGAAAATAAAACTGGAAGGCTATACAACAAAGTATTAAAAATAACTATGTCTTGGCCGGGCGCAGTGGCTCACGCCTGTAATCCTAGCACTCTGGGAGGCCGAGGTGGGCGGATCACTTGAGCTCAGGAGTTCTAGACCAGCCTGAGCAAGAGCGAGACCCCGTCTCTACTAAAATAGAAAGAAATTGGCCAAACAACTAAAAAAAAAAAAAAAAAGAAAGAAAAAATTAGCCGGGCATGGTGGCGCGTGCCTGTAGTCCCAGCTACTCAGGAGGCTGAGGCAGGAGGATCGATTGAGCCCAGGAGTCTGAGGTTGCTGTGAGCTAGGATGACGCCACGGCACTCTAGCCGGGGCAACACGGTGAGACTCTGTCTCAAAAAAAAAAAAAACTATGTCTTGGTGGTTAGTTTACAGGTGATCATTTCTGACTCTTTATGAAAGTTTTTCACTTAGTATAGATTACTTTTGTAATAATATGAAACATCGATAAGGCAATTTCATTATAGATGAAAAAAGTAGAAAGAAGAAAATAAAAATTGTAGCAGAAATGAATTAATAAATATAATTAGGCTCAATGAAACAAGAAAAGATTGATCAAGAAAGAAAAGAGAGAAAAGGTTTAATAATAGGAATAATAAAGTGTTGTAGTCACTACTGGCTGTCTTTCCAACATCAATGATATTATACATATATAGCACATACATATATCTCGAAAACATTATGCTAAGTGAAAGAAGCCATACACAAATTCATGTCACATATTGCCTGATTCCATTTATATGAAATATTCAGAATAGGTAAATCCATAGAGACAGAATGAAGATTGGTGGTTGCCTGGGGCTGAAGAGAGGGGGGAAGGGCTTTACTGTGGAAAGATGGAAATGTTTTAGAAGTAAACAGAGGTGGTGGTGACACACATTTTAATTTTTTTTTTTTTTTTTTTTAGAGATGGGGTCTTGATATGTTGCTCAGGCTTCAGTGCAGGGGCTATTCACAGACATGATCATAGCACACTGCAGCCTTGAACTTCTGGCCTCAGGTGATCATCCCCACCTCAGCTTCCCCAGTAGCTGGGACTATAGGTGTGCACCACCTCACCCAGCTTGTGACGCAACATTTTGAATGTACTAAATGCCACAGAATTGTTCACTTTAAAATGGCTAACTTTATGTTACGTGAATTTCACCTCTCTAAATTTAAAAATGGATATGATTATAGATGTAAATAATATATCTAAAATCATATATTGTATTACACTAGATATTCTTGAAACAATAGGATAAACCTGAAAATGGACAGGCTATTGGATGAGATTAAGGAATTATTGTTAGAAATATAGCATTGAAAGTTGGACCCAGGAGTTTAAGTCCGGCCTGGAAAACACAGTGGACACCCACTACCCCTGTCTCTAAAAAAAAAAAATTAAGAAAAAAGAAATTTAGCATGGATAATGGCACTGTGAACATGTGCCTCTGCCATTTAGGCTACTCAGACACCTCCCTGGAACTTTCCCCCCTACCTCCCCATGATCTAGCCACTGACTCTGCTAAAGCCCGGCCCAGCTGAGGGCCTCCTGGACCACTCAGGCTGAAGGCTGACCACCTGTGCCTGTGCTGGTCATTAAACTTTTGTCTCTGAGCCTTAGTCTATTATACCTCCCACCCCCCTTCCATGCTCTGCTCCGTGATGTTGGGGCTGGGACTCTTCCTAGCTCCTTTGCTAGCCACTCCCAGTTAGGCCCTGGCATTAGGAATGCCAGAGGGAGACTGGAAAGCAGGAGGGGACTTCTGGGTTTTGTCCACATAAACTCAGCAATAGTCTTCATCTGGTTGCAGTTGGTTTTAGTGGTAGCAGGTGATTCCCATTTGTAGCTTTTCCCCAGAACCAATGTCATGGTGCCCTCAGAGACCCCAGCACTGATAGTGCCTCCTCCTCAGGGGTTTGCATCCTGGAGTCCCATGACCCCTCCTCCAAGCTTGTGTCAATCTTAATCATTCCGACCTCTCTTCTTCCTTTTTTCCTCCAGTCCTAGGAGACAGGTGGGTGATAGTTGTTTCTGGCAATTGCTATTTTAGTGTTCCCTTTTTCTTTTTCAGCTCTCCAATACAGGGGGTAACAATTCTTTCTTTCTTTCTTCCTTTCTTCCCTTTCTTCTCTCTCTTTCTCTTTCTTTTTCTTTCCCTCCTTTCTTTCTTTCTTTCCTTTTGAGATAGGATCTTCCTATGTTGGCCAGGCTGAACTCGAACTCCTGGGCTGGGCTTAAGCAATCCTCCTGCCTCAGCCTCCCAAGTAGGTGGGACTATAGGAGCAGGTCACCTCATCCAGCTAATTTTTTATTTTAAATGTTATCTGTGAAAATAATTGTATCATTGCTGTCCTTTGACAGAAACTTTACAGATGCATCCCCTGTGAAAAATTATTTATTATATTTGTTTGATAGCTTTTTGTATGTCTGAAATATTTCATTCTAATGTTTTAATTAGCAACAACAAAAAAAGTGCCTAGGAATAAATCTGACAAAAGATATACATGCAATGTAAGGAGATATTAAAACACACCTAAATAAATGGAAAATATACTATATTCATGGATGGGAAGACAAAATATCCCTAAGGATGCCAGTTTTCTCCAAATGAAGATCTAGGAGGGGGGCCCTGGACTCTATATTTTGTCATCCCAGGAAATTTTGAAATCGTGGCTCTCAGACCAACTTTGGAAAACACTAGTGAAGAAGGCTGATATTTCAAGTCAGAAATATTTTCTCCTTTTTTTCTTTTTCTTCTTTTTGAGACAGGGTGTCACTCTGTCACCCCAGCTAGAGTGCAATGGCATCATCATAGCTCACTGCAACCTTAAACTCCTGGACTCAAGTGATCCTCTTGCTTCAGCCTTCCAAGTAACTAGGATTACAGGCAGGCGCCACCACGCCCGGTTAATTTTTCTACTTTTTTCTAGAGGTGGGGGTCTCGCTCTTGCTCAGGTTGGTTTCAAACTCCTGACCTTAAGCAATCCTTCCTCCTCGGCCTCCCAAAGTGCTAGGATTACAGGCATGAGCCACCACACCGGCCTCAAGTCAGAAATATTTTTGCAACAAAAACTTGAGGTTTATAGAATAATTTTCAATAAAGCCTAATATCCATGAGTATTCCCTATTTGTCTTTCCCATTGTCTCTATACATAAATATAGTTTCCATTTCCTTGGAAGTCTATAATTATAGCCAAGACTTGGGGAAATGAATCAGAACAAAATTCATGAATGCCAATACTTTAAAATATGCAATATATGTATATGAATTCTTGAAATGCATCTACTCTCTCCCAATATTCTGTACACGAGAAGAGTTTTTAAGTATCCTCTTTCTGCTAGAGCTGGTACCCCAGCTGTGTGTGTGGCAGTCTAACAGTACACTCCACAGCCTGCCATCAATATGCCTGTGTGATCTGGGTATAATGTATAATCATTTTCTAAATCTTTCAGTGTCTGCCAGAAATGTGGACATCTATAGCAAATGCAGAAATTGGCCAAATTCCTATAATGACTAAAATCAGGGTTAGCTCAGAAAGATGGTGTTGGGTAATCAAATTAAACAATAAGCTCTTTGTTCTATGAAAAGACAAATACTCCTTTTCACTACCTACAACCCCAATAAGTGTGCAACAAACATGAAATTCAACTCTTTTGATGAAATAATACTCTTGGCTGATTTAAAAGTTAGTAGGAGCTTTTTCTTTTTCTGAAAATACTTGGAGCTGGACAAGTCAAAGTAACACCGTTAATTTAACTCCTGTTGACCCTTTTACACACAGCTCAGATGTCACCTTAAGCCATCCTTAAACCTCCCCACCACCAGTAGAAAATAATTGTCAAGAAGTTACTCGCAAATACCTCCATTTTATGAATTATGTTATTGTTTGTTGTACATGTGACTGTTTACTGTTGGCCTGGGTGCCCATTATTCTAAATCAAGGTATGTCCAGTGTCTAATAAAGAACTCAGAATGTAGTAGTTGCTCAGTAAATATTTAATTGATGAATGACAACTTTCTATTGCCACCGAGTTTATCCTGGGGTGATCTTGGTCCTATGGCTGCCTGAGGTCTTCACAGGTTGCAGAGGGGCATCGCTACCAGAAGATTCTCCAAGAGGTCACAGGAAGGGATATTTCCTTGGGGAACTGAAGGTTTGGCCCTTCAGAAAACTGATCAGTGCATTTATCTATTCAGAGGCTCTTTTTCTCAGTAAGTTTGTGTTGAGAGCTTTCTTTGTGCCTTGTCCTCACTTTGTTTACCACCTGGTTGGGGGAAAGAGTCAATTTGACAAGCCACTACACTGAAGAGTGGGGACTGGCCTGGTATGGGAAGTACAATGTACTAGGGATGCATAACACAGGACATCTAAGATGTTCTGGGGGCCAGCAGGTCTTCCTGGAGGGACCACCCAGAATATGTCTCTCTCAGGACTAGATTTACATTAAGTAGACCTGATATATAAAGTCAAAATGTCCCTTTATTAACAATGAGAAATGTAAGTGTCTCATGAAATGGAAATGTACACATATCTACATTCTCTCTCTGTGGTCAGACCCACGTAGGAAGCTGGATTACAATGGGAAGGTGGTTTGATAAGAAATCAAACCAATTCCCACTGATCAAAGCCATTAGGATGGGCTAACCTGGGCCTCCATTCCCACACTAGGCATAGCCTGGCAAATAGTTATTTTAGAAGTCCTCTGACCAAGATTCTTTGTCTTCCATACATTGCTTGGATGGGCTCTGGCAGCCTGGCCTCCCTGATGCTCTCCCTAGGTTTCCAGGTTTCCAGTTTTCTGATGGCTACATTGCTTCTTTCAATATATCAATACTTTTGATCATATTATAGGATATGATGAGGTCTATAATTTACTGTCAGCAAAGATAGAGAAGGAAGAGGTGGAGGAGGAGTGTGTTGTGTTAAGGGCTGGAAATGACCCCACTTAGGACTTTAGACACTCAGGATGGACAGCTAGTATTAGTTAAGGACTCCCTATTCCATTTTCTAGCCACTACAGATGCTTCTGTCAGCCATAGCTCAATCAACAACAGAAGCTTTGTTAAGAAGCAAAATGAATGTTAGAAGTGGGTTTTCACAGGCGAAATTAGTAGCTTGTTAGCCAGTCTAACAGGCATTAGAAATGGGCTCATGTTAGTGAAATGAGTGATATTCAAGATATTAATATGTGGGTTGTTTAAAATAAATGAGACTCTCCTCACCCTTGCATTAACAGAGTATCAGAACCTAGCAAATATGAAGCCTGTTTCCTTCTGGATAATACTGTAGGCTAAGCCTCTAAATGGTCCCGTGTCCAGCTGCCTGATACAGGCTAACAGAATCCTGCCTCTGTAATAGTGGTGAGTCTGCCTTGAGTACCTTGCCTTTCATCAAAATGATGGTCAAGCACCTAAAAGGCCAAAGAGCTGGGACATCATTGAGCTTACTGTTCACACAATTGTTTCGTGCCTGCTTGCTCAAGACTTTAATAAACATCTAAAACAAATGGTCCCATATTCGGGTTATATCCACAGCCCTTAGGGAGCCTGGAGCAAACACCCACTACCCAATGAGGAGCTGTTGTTCTTGTGGCTTTTACCCTTCTTCACAGGCACAGTTCTTAAGAGACAGTAATTCCTGGAGCAAAGGTGAGAACAATCAATGTAAATGGAACATAAGGTGCTCCTTAAAGACTTGGTAATAAAGAAATGATAGCCCTTAAAAACCTAAAATATTAATATAACCCCAATGAAGGATTCCAGTGAAGATTAGTTAAGTGCTTTACAAATCCTTAGGCTAAGACTTGACCGTAGCCTCTTTGAAGGCATTTAAGATAATAATCTAAAGAAAAAAATGGGTCTATAAAAAATCAGGGCCAAGCACAGTGGCTCTGGCTTGTAATCCCACCACTTTGGGAGGCCAAGGCAGAGGATCACTTGAAGGCAAGAGTTCAAGACCAGCCTGGGCAACATAGTAAGACCCCGTCCCTACCAAAAATAAAAAGAAAAACCTAGCCAGTCGTGGTGGTGCACGCCTGTAGTTCCAGCTACTAGGGAGGCTGAGTCAGGAGGATCACTTGAGCCCAGGAGTTCAAGGCTACCGTGAGCTATGATTGCCCTACTGTACTTCAGCCTGGGTGACAGAGACACCCTGTTTATAAAAAAAAAAAAAAAAAAAAGAGAAGACAAGACAAAAATCAGGTTAGTCTGACCCATGTAAGAAGAGAGTGAGCCAAGACAGAGACAGCCAGGTAGAAGCTATCCTTTCACCTAGTTTTAGAAGTTATATATCGCTTCTGATACGTTGTATTTCTTAGAAGCAAATCACAAAGTCTGGCCCACATTCAAGGGGAAGGGAATCAGAATCCACCTTTTGAAGGGAGGAGCATCGAAGAACTTCTGAACAGATTTCAAAACTATCAGAGCCTACATTCAAGATGTTATAAGAAACAGACCTCTAAAATTCATGTTTCTTGCAGACCGGTAATAATTATGTTTCTCTTAAGTAACCAGTTTGTTTTTATCATGTGATGTTGTGAATCAATCTGTAAATTGTGTTTTCCTCTTTTCCCAGCTGCCAAGAAGCTCAAAATAAAAATTTGACTAACCTCCAGCTTGTGTACAAACCTTAAGGTGTGTGTTATGGATTGAACTTACCATGACTTCGTCTTATTTTTTAGCCCTTTTTTTCATTTTTTTGTGTGTATACATATATATATTTATGACATGATATCTATATATCAATATATCTATATATGTTATAGCATATCGTGTATATGATTCACTTCAAATCTCTTTTCAAATAAAGACATGCATTTAACAAATATAATTAAATTTTTCATTTCTCTTAGGACTTGAGGTCACTTGCATAGTTCTTTTGTTTTCTCTTTTTTTAAAGGGTAGAATTAATATTTTATTGTCATTTATAATCAGATGGCAATTGGGTATATAGTTTCCATACTTCATAGTTTTTGTAAATAAAAAAATTACAAGTTTTAAATAGCCAATGGCCAGTTATGTTTTCAGAAAACATGATTAGACTAATTCATTAATGGTGGCTTCAAGCTTTTCCTTATTAGTGCCAGAAAATTCACCCACCTTTTACCCCTTTTTAAAAAACTGGAAGGTTGGCATGCATTTGACTTTACACTCTGAAGCAACATCCTGACAGTCATCCACATCTACTTCAAGGAACACCACATCGGAATACTTTTCAGAGAGGGAATGACAGAAAGTCTTTTTTTTTTTTTTTTTTT
>RJWJ010008278.1:32887-54183 GCA_004363605.1 Indri indri | reverse complement strand
CTCTACAAAAAAAAATAGAAAGAAATTAATTGGACAGCTAAAAATATATATAGAAAAAATTAGCCGGGCATGGTGGCGCATGCCTGTAGTCCCAGCTACTCGGGAGGCTGAGACAGTAGGATTGCTCGAGCCCAGGAGTTTGAGGTTGCTGTGAGCTAGACTGACGCCACGGCACTCGCCCCAGGCAAGAGAGTGAGACTCTGTCTCAAAAAAAAAAAAAAAAAAAAAAAAAAAAAAATTCGATGATAAATGGGAAGTCTAATACAGATAGCAGTTAAATCAGTCGGTTTTATGACTCTGCTTCTCCTTACCATCACCTCTGTTCCTTATTTTAATCACCGAACCATGGACCGAAAGTTGGAATAAGAGCTCCTACTGCAAATGGTGATATCAAGAATTAATATCAATAAGCTAGATATGGAGGGGCAAAGTCTCTATAATAAAAGAATAAATAATTAGAAACGTGCTGCCCTGATTTCATCTTTCTCCCTTCTGGGAATCTAGCATTTAAATGAGATGATTACATTCCAATTTATTTTCCTACAAATGCGACTAATTTGATTGGTTTTTTTTTTTTTTTTTTTTTTGCTTATTTCTGAAAGGAGAGCATCCTAGCTCCTGTATTTCTTCATATATGATTAGTAATGAAGATGTCCATTTTAATTTCATCTCTGCAAAGGAAGATGTTTTGCTAAGTGCTCATACCTGCAACCATTAATATGTTTTCTAACTCTTCATTTTCTTCTCTAATTACTCCTTGATTGTGGGGTGAATTCTCCAACCTGTAGTGGAAAGGAAATTATTGTCTTTTTATCACCTCCCTGGTGAATTCATTCCACTTGTTTACTGATGTGTATGGCTGACTGAATAAAGTGATTCCTAATTAGCATATATGAAATAATCATTGGTCTATCTGGAGTCATAATTAATGCATTAGGAAGAATTTACTGAGTGTCAAGAAGATAGGTATTAGCATAAATGAGCTTATTTTATCTGCGTTAAAACACAGAGGATAACTTTTAGATACAGCGTTATTAAAACAGAGCAATAACAATATGGCCATTTACTAAAATCATTAGTGTGCATCATTGGAGATATAAATTATTACATCTAAATGCCCTTCTACATACATACCACAGTAACAAAAAGCTGACTTGACACCTTAGTAAATGTAAACGAAGGTTTAAAGAAAGGAAAAATTTACTTGTTTTTCCATAGTGCTCCTATTTAATTATTAAGTTAAAATCATTTTTATTAAGCGTCTTCTTGGGTTTGGGAAAAACCCACCTACTAAGAGATTTTATCTTTGTTTGGGAAGGTGAACAACATTTTTAGATTGCTTTAAGCATATGTTTTATTTCTAGAGGAAATAGTAAAGGTTTGAAGCCAAGAACACAAAAGTGTCAAGGGTTTAAAAAAAAAAGCTAGCTGGCTGCCAAGGGTTTCTTAGGTTGTCCTGTCTTGGAGATTTCACCATGGTCCGCAGGCTGGCCTTCAGCCTTGCCAGCTCAAAAAAAAATTGTGTTAGCATATTGAGAATAAATCAGTCTCTTAAAAATGTTAAATACTTGAGGTGACGGATACCCCAATTACCCTGATTTGATTAATTTACATTGTATGCCTGTATCAAAACATCACATGTACCCTATAAAGATACACAGCTATTGTATACTCATAATAATTAAAAATGAAAAATGAAAAAAAGAAAGAAAGAAAGAAATGAATCCTCACAAATCAAGCTGAGGATGAGTGATGTAAAAAGCAAAGGCTCTCTTACTGATTTACAATGAGAAATTGTAAAAATCATTGTCACGAGAGGCTGAGTACATTTGCATCAATATAACCAGTTCATTCTCCCACTAAGCAAATCTTCATGGGAAGGCAAATTACAACCTGAGTTTGCTTGCTGAACACGGAAAAAGGTCAAGTTAGTGAGTTGTGAGTGTGTTCAGTAGCACCAGGCATAATCTCTGATGTCTTTATGAAATCATCTCCACAGTATAAATCGGTTTGCCACAGGGACTGGGATGTTGAGAGTTTTTATCAGGAGTGCCCTTCATAGTGGATGAGAGTAGGGTAGGTACCGCCTGCACTTGCCGCTCTAGCGCCCCCTCTCTGCATGTCCTTGCTCATGAGCTGCTTCATAAAGGGCACATTTCTCCACAGAGAAGTTAATCCCTTGGGTCAAGTCCTTTGAGTCTTTCCGTTTCTTCAAGATATCTTTGTATATCTTGGATCTTTGGTATTATACATTAATTCTATATTTTAATTATCAGAGGTCATAATTTTTCACAAGTTCTTGTAGGACAGTCTTAGTATTGACCTCTGTTAAATGCCTTCATATAAAAATCTAAAAGGAACATTCTCATGATAGTCTCAGTTATGTAATTGTTTTAACTGAAAAGTCTAAGATACCTCTACCAGGAATCAATAGTCGGAACACGTGAAGACATGCCCTATGGAGAGGATATGACATTGGCCTTCAGTACGCCGCTGTGTACCATTTCTGTACTCTTCCTCAGGGCTTTGCAGCCGCTCTCTTTTCGCACCTTTCTCACCATCCCAGCCCTCACATACACGCTACATTATACCCTCAAGGGTGTGTGGCCTGTCCCAATTAGAATGATCCCCCATCTCCACATGTATATTTATTGCCAAATGATTTAAAATTATATATAAAGAGGCAGAATAGGATGGATCATTGGAAAAAATTATAACATTCTGTCATTAACTTATATGTGGCTTTGAAAAAACTTTGTGCCAGTCTCTGTGCTTCATACCAAAAATTGGGGTTATAACATGATTTACATATTTCATGGGTTTTCATTCCTTAAATCCATGGAAATTCTTGCCCACAGAACATTAAACTTGAGGCAAGATATTGCTCCATTAATTTAATCTGATAATTGACTCAATAGTCCACTTATGTGTATACCTGTAAAAATGCATATATGCATGTAAGTTAGTATTAGAATAATGTTATGTGTTGGTGTGTTCACATATTTGTATATCTTTTATAGATATAGATATAGATGATATAGATATAAGAATTGTATATAGACCAACATTTCCAAAAATGAATAAGTAACCTAAAAGAGGAGGAATTCTAAGGTTAATAAACTTGGGAAATCTGAGTTCAAAATGATAAACAGCATTCTTTAGCTGGGCATGGTAATGCATGCCTGTGGTCCCAGCCACTGGGGAGGCTCAGGAAAGAGGATGGCTTGAGCCCAGGAGTTTGAGGTTGTAGTGAGCTATGATCACGCCACTGCACTCCAGCCTGGGTGACAAAGTGAGACCCTGTCTCGAAAACAAACAAACAAACAAACAAACAAAAAAAGATAAACAGTGTTCTTTAACTCCATTATATCTGAGAGCTGAAGCTGGTATGTTTGCGAGAGAGAGATAGTCACAGAGTTTCTGAACTTTACTTGATTATGAAACATTATGAAAACTTCTTTATAAAAAAATCAATTTGTTGCACTTTGTTTTCTGCAGAGCACACATTTGCAAATTCAGTTGTGAGAAGTTTATTTTCTAAAATCCAGATACCACTCTTGATCCAATCGATAGAGAGAAAAGTTGACCTATCAGTAGGCTGGTAGTTAATAAAAAAAAAATGATGTGAATAAGAAATGTTATTCAAATTAAACAAATGGCTGGGTAAACAAATTGTTCTACATTCATACAGTGGAATAGCATTCAGCATTAAAAAGGAATGGACTGTTGTAACTCAAAAACTCAAAAGAACAACTGTGAATTTTGAAAATATTATTCCAAGAAAAAGAAGCTAGATATAAAACACTATGATTTATTTATACAAAATTCAGGAGCTGACAAAATTAGTATATGATTATAGAAATCAGAAGAGTGATTGCCTCTGTGAGGGGAAGGACTGACTAGAAAGGGTCATGAGGAAACTTTCTGGGGTGAAAATGTATTCTGTATCTTGATTTGGGTGATAACAGTTCAGGAAATTTCTCATTTGTTAAAGCTCAGTAAATAGTACATTTAAAATTTGAGCATCTGTTTTACCGTACATAAATTACACTTCAATACAGAAAGATATTTTTTGAAAAGAAATGCTGTGTAAAGCTTGAGATGACAATCTTTTCTTTACAATAGTTTTTGTTCATTGGAGTAGAATGATACTGGGATGTGAAAAGTAAAATGATGAAGAGTTCTACAAGTGCATTGCATTTCATACATGCAAAAGGCTGTCATTATTATTTTTGCCATCAGTATCAGGGTCAGGGAAAAATTTATCTTAACCCTGGTTCCCAAGAAAACAGATCCTGTTTCAAGGTGTAGGTGCTAACGCTGATTTGGGAGATACCATCCCAGGATATTACGATTGAAGGAAAAGGGGAATACGGTGGGGAGCGATGTATTGCTATACTGGTTACTGCATTATGATTGGAGCTGGGGCAAGACACTTAGTTCATACAGTCAGTGCACTGGCTTAGGCTCCCAGGATATTTCCAGACAGGTGGGATAGACAGAACAATTATTGGAGGGAGGAAAAAGGATGCTTTGACTATTGACTTTTTCTCATCTTCTGACACACAGCAATCAAAGTTTACCCCCAGGGGAAGTTAAATACTTTGCACTTCTGGTTTACATCACCTGACCCCATTGGCAACCACTTGGGAATCCAAAACCTTGGGGTATGGCCCTTTGTCTGCACCCAGAGTCTGGCAGGGCATGTAACTGATCAGCTTCAGGTAGCAGAACCATGTGAGCCTGGGCAGAGTTAGCCATGGCGGCAGGTGAGATGCAGCAAAGAGCTGATGGTTCAAGACACAACCTAGTGGCAGAGAGAACCTGAAAAGCTGTATCTGATACTTCCAATAGAGAGGCAGGATAGTATAATAAAATCTACTAATATCTGGATTGTTATGAGGGTTGTTGGAATTAAGTAAGTTAATTCATGTGAAATTCTTGTAACAGTGCCTGGCTGATAGTAAATGCTTAATAAATATTACATTTTACAATCATATTCTTTACATTATATTGTATATTTTCCTAAATCTAGTCTCATTTAGTTCTGATAACAATCTTATGAAGCAGTATTTTTCTCATCATACTCTTCAGATTTCGAATGTGAAGTTCAAGGAAATTAAATGTAGTATTAACTTAATAGTGTTTTAATGTGTGTAGATCATGGAACTGAGGACTAAGCTTACATGAGTTGCCCAGTATCATGCAGCTATTCAGGAGCTACGGCACTGCTAGAATTAAGAACATATGCCTCCCGTTTAAGAATCTTCTCTATTATACCTTGGTACCTTTCCCCAATGATACATAAAACTGCAAGTATTTTAATGATACAAATATTTTCCTAATATATTTAAGTATATTGGTTCCTTTCTTTGGCCCCTGAGACACATGAAAAACAAAGTGTTATAGAGGGTAGTAAACATTTATTTCTAAAGTCTAGAATTTTCTTAGGCTTCTGTATGCATAAGGATAGTAAACATTTCTGGGAACAAAATGGAAAGCATCTTGTTGGCTCATAAATGTTTTACTTAGTCAAAAATGTTTTGTTGTCTTTATAACTATATTGACCAAGTTGTCCAGCCTGGTCCCTTTTACCCTGTTCAAGTTCATTTGCTCATTTATTCATAATTCTGTCCATGCCTCTAAGAACAGATAGTTTAGAAAGGGAGATGGAAAAAGTATACAGTTATAAAAAAATGTTATAAATGCTGAAAGGAATGTAAATATGGGTGTTTTGGATGCTCAAAGAAGTTTATAATGAAGCATTAGTATTGAAAACCACATTTTTTTAGTCATAAGAATTTTATTAATTTCCAAAGCATCCCTTTAAAATATAAATCCAGTTCTGGATAATTTGAACCATATATATATATATATTTTTTTTTACCAAACCATTGTGTAGTGGTGGCAGAGCATATTAACCAAAGAGAGTTCCTTTCAGATAGGAAAAGCAAGTAGAACACTGTTCACTGCTGGTGGAGAAGGATGAACCACAGGGGATGAAGCCATGGAGAGAATACTCCGTGAGTTACTAAAAGGAACCCATGGCTTCCAAAATTCTAGGTCTTGACTAAAGTGGGCAATGGGGTGATAAAACTTTTTCTAAGGGAAGGGGAAATCTAAGAATATCTAGTCTATTTCTCCTGACATAAACAAGGCTTAGGAGCAGGAGAGAAGCAAGGGCAGAGGGAGGGGTGTAGATAGAAGTGCTTGGGATTGCTCCTGGTTTGGCCATGGCCAACACGCCATGTATAGTAGCTTCCGCAGTCCTGTGCGCCCTGACAGGAGGGTACAGAGCTGCTGAGAGGGCTGGGCTGGAACTTGTCAAAGGAATGGGAGTGGCATGAGCTGGCCACAGAGCAGGGTCTAGGGCAGGAATTTCAGGAGTGGCTGTCAACTCGGAAAGATAATGTGGAATTAGCCATCCTTTGGAAAAGACTGACAGAGGGTATCCAGGGACAAGACCACACATCCCCACATTAGCATAAACTGGGGCATTCCCAAGTATGTCTCCCTCCATGGTCATGAACATATACTGGAGAGGTAACTTTTATGCAGATACTACTACCTTGGAAAAGAGGCAAGTGAGAAGAAAAAACCATGAGAGAATAGAGAAATAACTCTGGTAATATATTGGAAGTTTAAATTTTCTAAAGAGATTGAGTTCATTGGAAAGTCACAGTATTAAAGGCAGAAGAAATTCACACATTTATTGCCCCCATACCCCCTCTTTCGTCACCTATTGGTGGGGTGGGGGGGATCAGATACAGAACACAAAGAAAATTTTCAAGTTTGTACATCCAACTGACCTATTACACTGGCATTATTTTCTCATTTATTAAGGTAAATGGCATTTTCATTCATTTGTCTGTGTAATACAAGAAAGAAAAAGAAAGGCAACAGGAAAAATACATAAAACAACCCATTTTTTGAAAGAACCTAATAAATAAATCACACTTTTAGAGTTACTTTATCCTAAATTCCATTGCTTTCACATGTGATTTGGAGCACAAATCCTTAATCATAAGGAAATTTGGAAGAATCTGTGAAACTGTAGTGTTAAGCTATAACAGTGGGCTTTTTCACAGTAACTGGACAAGGATCATTTCTTTAAAAATATATCATTGCCTTCTAGTTTTCATTGTTTCTGTTCCCATTAATTTTACTGTCACCCCTTTGAAAGCAATGCGTCTATTTTCTCTGGGCGCATTTATAATTCTTTCCCTGCTTTGCGTATTTGTTTATTTCTTTTTTATTTTTACATTTCAGTAGTATTTTTACAATGTGCTTATATTTAGTTTCTTTGTTTATGGTTCAAAGAGCTTCCTAAATCTGTGGTTTGATGTCCTTAATTGAAAATTCTTCATCAGCAGCTCTTCTAATATGAATTCTGCCCCGTTATCTCTCTCCTATGTGTCTGGGATCTCAAACGCATACATATTAGACGTACTAACTGTGTCCCTTATGTCTCTGGTGCTATTTTCAATTATTTTCCCTTTTTCTCTGTGTTCAATGGGTTTTGATCAAATGCTCAATATTTTGTATAAATTTTAAAGATACTCCACATGATGTTATTCGTTCATAAGAGGTTCACCCTCTTCTCTGCCAGGCACACATTGTGGAAGATAATAACCTCATTTTCATCAGGTACTGATGTGGTTCAGTCTACTCTGGTTTAACCCCTTCCTAATCCGTTGCTTTTCACTGAGAGCTCTGTGTGTTCAGTAGTGCCTTTAATGGTGGCCCATCATGAAGTCTGTATTTTCTCCTCAATGGTACAAGTTTTAGCTTTATTTTTCAAAGGTTTTCAGCTTAGATATTTAGACCCAACTATGATACATATTCAAACTTGGAAAATATTTTTAAAAGAAAGCTGGCTAAGGCCACTTTCGTCTCCGATTTTGTTCCTCTAGCAGTTGAGACTCATAAAACTCTTTCTGGGCAAGGAGTAGCTTTTCATCCTCTATCCATGTGCACCAAATTGATTTATGTCCCTAGGGAAAAGCAGGATCAAGAGATCTAATCGCCTTTCCATGATTCCCTCTTTAAAAGAATCTTGGGCTCTTAGTAGCTTTGGTCTTACTATAATAGAATAGCACAGACTGGGTAATTCATAAAGAAAATAAATTTATTTTTTACAGTTCTGGAAACAAAGGAGTTCAATATCAAGGTGTCAGCTTCTGGTAAGGGCCTTCTTGCTCATCGTTCCATGGTGGAAGGCAGAAAGGCAAGAGCACATAAGACAGCAAGAGAGCAAGAAGGTGCCAAACTTGCTGTTGTAACAAGCCCACTCTGGCAATAACTGACCCACTCCTGTGACAATAACATTAAATCACTCATGAGGGCATAGACTTTGTGACCCAATCACCACTTATAAGGCCGCATCTCTCAACATTGTTGCATTGGGGATTAAGTTTCCAATACATAAAATTTAGAGGACACATTCTAACTATAGCAGAATCTCTTTCTAGTTTCTTAAACCCTGGGTGAAGCAGTAGTTTCTGGTCTTCTAGGATTATTCCTGCAATGTGGATTCTCTGTCCTGTAAACAAACTGGGGAAAGGTCATTCAGCACACAGTGTTCTTGGCCTGCTGTGCCTGGGATAGATCCTCCTCCTACACTGGGGGCTGCATGAAGGAAAGGAGTCTTTGACTGCATTTGTCCACTGTTTATTTAGCCTCTGTAACATACATCTGGGGAGTTGAGATATGCCAGTAGCCTACTTCCCACAAGGAGAAACCACCACCCTTGACTTTGATCTGGAGCAAGAAAGAGCCCTGTGTTCTTGACTCAACCTGCCCAGGGTGGAGCTTCCATCATGCTTAGCTGGGGGGAGGGGAGGAAGGAGACAGAAGTTTGTTATGGTTCAGATGATACAGATTATTGCTGTTTTTACTCTGATGTAGTAGATTTTCATGAATATGTGTTTTGTTTTGTTTTGTTTTGTTAATTTCCCGTATACCTTTAGAGCTATTTACAGAGATTTTTAACTTTAAAAAATATTTTTTACCAGTTATTGTTGTTTCTCTGGGGAGAAAGACCATGAAGCTTCTCACACCACTATCCTAGAAATTGACTCTAAAAACAATGAATATTTATTGAGGATCAAAATGGCTGACAAGAGGTGCACAGCACTCACTTTCTCTACAATGAAGGACCAAAACAACAGTCAAATAAGGCCGCATTCGAGAAATTTCAATTATGTATCTTCAAAAATGTACATTATTTTGTAAAAATCTAATTGCTATGCACTTAGTAATTTCAAAAAATGAAAACTATTTGTTAATTTTAAAGTTAACTAACCTTTTAATGACTTTGTCGTGTCTGCTTTTTGTTGGAAAGCATTTGAATATTTGGTTGCAGCATGTGGGTCCACAGTTGCAGTTGATCCTCTAGATGGGTATCAGTCATTTGTGACCTTAAGGGAATCTTGATTTGGGTTACATAGGGAAATGCAGACTCACAGCGAAAAGTGGTTGAAAAGCAAGAAAGCGTTTTTTCAGGCATATTGCCGAAGGTGTGGACATTCTACTGCATTTTTCCATATTTCCATTGGATCTTTCTTAGCATCAAACAATGACTTTAAAATGTCACCTACTGAGAGCTCAATCAATTCCATCTGTAGTTCTTTAGGTGCCTTGGTGATATCAACTAGGTGAGGCTGACATGCTAATTTGAATTCGATGTCATGATTCTCAAAGTCAGTGAACCTTTCATTGTATTCCCCGATTAATAGGTCTATAACAGCTGTGCATTCTCCAATGATTCATATATATCGTCCTGCTCATCAATGACTTTTGCTAACTGGGGAAAATGTTCATTCAAAATTTCCTTTAGAAGAAGTGTTTTGAAAAAATGTTGCTTTTTTGGAAATGCTTGGATTTTTTTGCCACATATGTATAGACTTAGTTTTACCTTGCAAAGAAATATTCAAGTCATTTTGATTTGACATGATATCACACAGAAATGCTGCATTCCTATAGAAATCCTCTTTCAATAATTCACATTGCTGATTCTGTTCTTCATAAAATTTAACTATCTGTTCTCGCAGAGATAAAATTTTGGCTAACACCTGTCCCTGGAATAGCCAACACACTTTAGAATGATATGGCAAATCCACACTGAATACCTCATTGTTCAACTTTAGCATGTTGTGAAACTGATGATGCCCTGTTGCATTTGCATGAATACAGTTAACAATACTTATAACTTGTTGCAAAATGTCACTTAAAATAGTAGCTTTAGCACAAGAGATTTTGCTGATGCAAGATACAATGAAAAGAAATGAGAGCATCTGGATCTGCTAATAATTTTTTAATCTGTGCAATATACCCTTAATGTTTTCCTGCCATGGAAGGTGTGCTGTCTGTACATACTCTCACTAAATTTACCAAATTCAGTCCAACTTCACAACATTGATCTTGAAAGTTGTTGAAGATATCTATTCCCTGTGTTCTGTTTGCAAGTGTGCCCAAAGCTAGTAACTCTTTGTAGCAAAGAAAATCTTCCGTTATGACCCAAATGAAATATAAAAGGTGCTCCAAGTCAATAGTATCAGTTGATTCATCCAAAGTGATTGAATAATATATATGTTTCTTTTGCAGTATTGTGTGACATTGTTCTATTAAGTCGCAGACTAATTCATGCTGCCTATCAACTTGTACTTTGAAATGTTATTGGGGTCTAAGCATCCTACAACTTTGACAATGGTTTCTTTCACAATTTCTACATCACTGAATGGCTTCCCTTTTTTCCTGAGTATATAATCTACATTATAAATTGCTTCAGTGGAATTATTTCCAGGTCTTATTGCTGCTTGAAAGAATTGTCTTTGCTTTTGCTTTTGATCTTTTAATTTCTGCAGTACAACCTTTTGTGCCTCTCCCTCTAATTTAAAATATGTGTGGTCCTTATGAGTGTTATAATGCTGATGAGCGCTGAATTTCTTTAATGTTGATATTGCAGTATCACAAAGCAAACAAATCATCTTACCTTTAGCAGAAAAAAAGATAATATTGCAATTCCCAATCCTCATTAAAAAATCTGTTTTCTTCCTTCAGCGTTCTGTTGGTCTTTAACATGATGGGCTGTTAAGCAGGCAGAATTGAAAAATACTGTTGATCTGTGCAACTATGCACAAATACTACTTCAAACAGAAACACAATGCACCATTGTCAAAGCTGATAACAGACTGGTGTATTCAAGCCCCAAAAACTCTCACCAGCCAGCCTGCCTTGTGCAGTAGTGGTGCAGTCAAGCAGGGGAAGTTAGAACTAAATCATGAATGTAACAGCCACCAATTTAGCCCTTATGGCTTACTAATATTTGAATTGTGCTGGTCAATCTGGGAAGATTATTTCATTGAAATTTATTTTATTCTTTGGTATTTTAAACACATTCATTTTAAAAACAAAATAAAAATATAAAAGATGAACAAAAATGTATTAATAAAAATGAAAGGACTTGTTCTGTAAAAGTTGGGTTCAGCAAAAGGCTGCACTTAAGGACCTAGAAGGCTACAGCTTCCTCACCTCTGATCTAGATGAACTAAGAAAAAAGAGAGAAATAAATAAAATTAGAACACAAAAGGAGAAATTACAACTGATACCACAGAGATACAAAAGATAATTAGAGACTTGTCAAACAACTATATACCAACAAAGTGGAAAACCTGGAAGAAATGTATAAATTCCTGAACACATGTAACCGACCAAGATTGAACCAGGGAGAAATAGAAAACCTGAACAATAAGTTTCAAGTCTGAGATTGAATCAGTAATAAGAATTCTCCAAAGTCCAGGATCAATAGCTTCAGTGTTGAATTCTACCAAACTTTTAAGAAAGATCTAACACCAATTTTTCTCAAACTATTCCAAAAAATTTCAGAAGGAGGAAATTTGTCATAACTCATTCTATGAGACCAGCATTATCCTGATACCAAAACCAGAGAACAACAACAACAAGAAAAAACTACAGACCAGTATTTTTCATGAACTTAGATGTAAAAATTCTCAACAAAATACTGGCAAACTGAGTTCAACAGCACATCAAATAATAATAGTAATAATAATTCACTGGGACCAAATGGGATTTATCCCAGGGACACAAGGATGATTCAATATACAAAAATTAATAAATGTGATGTGTCACACAACAGAATGAAAAAGAAACACCATATGATCATTTCAATAGATGCCGAAAAATCAGCATTCAATAAAATTTAACATCCCTTCATGATAAAACTCTTCACAAACTATAGAAGGGAACGTACCTCAACACAGTAAAGGCTATATATGACAAATCCACAGCTAACACCATACTGAACAGGGAAAAACCTGAAAACCTTTTGTCTAAGAACTGAAACAAGACAAGGATGCCCACTTTCACCACTCTTATAAAACATATTGCTGGAAGTCCTGACAAGAGGAATTAGGCAAGAGAAAGAAATAAAGGGCATTCAAATTGAAAAAAGAAAAAGTAATATTGTCCCTCTTTATAGGTGACATTATCTTATATGCAGAAAATCTAAAGACTCCTCCAAAAAACTCTTAGAGCTGATCAACACATTCAGTAAAGTTGCGGGATATAACATCAACATACCAATAGCAGTAGCATTTCTATACACCGATAATGAACTAGCTGAAAAAGAAATCAAGAAAGTAATCCCATTTATGATAGCTACCAAAAAATACCTAGGAATAAATTTACCAAGGAGGTGAAGGATCTCTACAATGAAAACCACAAAACACTTATGAAAAAATTATAGAGGACACATAAAATAGGAAGACATCCTATGCTCACAGATTAGAAAAATTAATATGGCTAAAATGACCAAGTTACTCAAACGATCTACAGAATCAAAATATCAATGGCATACTTCACAGAAATAGAAAAAACAAACATAAAATTTGCATGCAGTCACAAAAGACCATAAAAAGTAAAAGCTCTACTGAGCAAAAAGAACAGAGCTGGAGACATCACATTACCTGACTTAAAAATATACTGTAATACAAGCCATAGTAACCAAAGTAGCATTTATCCCAAGAGGCACATAGACCAATGGAACAAAATATAGAACCCAGAGATAAATCCATGTGTTTACAGTCAACTGATTTTCAACAAAGGAACCAAGAACATGCACTGGAGAAAGAATAGTCTCTTCAGTAAGTGATCTTGGACAACAAGATATCCTTAAGCAGAAGAATAAAACTAGACCCCTATCTCTCACCATATACAAAAATCAACTCAAAATGGATTGAGGACTTAATATAAGACCTGATATGATAAAAAATAGAAGAAAACATAGGGAGAAATGCTTCTGTATATCTGTCCAGGCAAAGATTTTATGGGTAAGACTTCAAAAGCACAGGCAACAAAAACAAAAATAGACAAATGGGAATATATCAAACTAAAAAGTTTCTGACCAGCAAAGGAAACAATCAACAGAGTGAAGAGACAGCCTGTAGAATGGGAAAAAACATTTTCAAACTATTCATCTGATAAGAGACAAATATCCAGAATATACAAGAAATTCAAAGAACTCAATATTAAAAAACAAATGATCTGATTAAAAAGTGGGCAAAGGATGTAAATGGACATTTCTCAAAAGAATACATAAAAATGATCAATAAATATATGAATAAAAAATGTTTGACTTGACTAATGATAGGAGAAATGCAAATCAAAATCACAATGAGATATCATCTTACCCCGGTTGGAATGGCTATTATCAAAAAGACAAAAAGTAGCAAATGCCAGCAATGATGTGGAGAAAAGGGAACTCATGCAGTGTCGGTGGGAATGTAAATTAGTACAGCCATTATGGAAATCAGTGTGGAGATTTCTCAGAAAACAAAAAATAGAATTACCATATGATCCAGCCATCTCAGTACTGGCTAGTTTTCCAAAGGAAAGAAAATCAGTATGTTGAAGAGATACCTGTACCCCCGTGTTTATTACGGCACTATTCACAATAGCCAAGCTATGGAATCAACCAAAATGTTCATCAACAGATGAATGGAAATAGAAAATGTAATATATACTTAATGGGATACTATTGAGCCATTAAAAAAGAATGAAATCCTGTCACTTACAACAACATGGGAAAGTCTGGAAGACATGATACTAAGTGAAATCAGTCACAGAAGGATAAATAGTACACATTCTCACTGAGATGTGGAAGCTAAAAAAATGAGCTCATATGGGTAGAGAGTAGAATTGAGGTTATTAGAGGCTGGAAAAGGTAGTGGGAGGAGAGGATAGGGAAAGACTGGTTACTGGACACAAAATTACAGCTAGAGAGGAGGAATAAGTTCTAGTGTTCTATGGCACTGTAGGGTAAATATGATTAATAATAATTTATTAAATATTCTCAAAAAGCTAGAAGAGAGGATTTTGAATGTTTACAACAGAAAGAAACGATAAATATTTGAGGTGAGAATTATGCTAATCACCCTGATTTGATCATTACACATTATGTGCATGTACAGAAATATTATTCTGTCTCCCATAATATTTAATTATGTGTCAACTAAAAATATTAGGAAAATATATATGTTTATTGAGGAATTATGCTGCTAAGCACTGAGATAAAATCTTTCCATGTATTATATTTTTTCATATTTACAATAATCCCACAAAGTAGGTGGGCATACTATCCCCACTGTGTGGATGAGCAGGCTAAGCCCAGAGATGTTAAGTCATTTGCCCAAGTTCCTTTAGGTGCCAGGCCTCTGATTTAAACCCAGACCAATTGATTTGAACATTCATGATTTTGACCACATCATCATGCCTGCATCCCACACTCTACTACTAGGCATTAAGAGGTAATTCTAAGAATGAGGGGGAAAAATGTTACTAATGTATAATACATATTCAGCACCCAGGTTTTTCCATGAATAGGCTCTCAATGATGTGTGTGGAATTTGCCTGTGTAGTGAGAACTTAACTTTAAGTGGCTGCTGGGCAACCCAAGCCAGCTACTGGGAAATTGGGTCTTTGTTTGGAGAATCAGGTTCCTTTTTTTTTTTTTTTATTCCTGTCAACGGTTTTCAGGATTTCTATATTCTGAGTTGATTCTGCATTTAATGTATAATTGCAATACGAGATTGAAAATGTTGTTTACAATGTAATTCTGAAGTAGTTTATACTCTTGCCATTGAAATGGCTTGCTTGAAACAGCTCACTAAACCCAGAAAAGCCTGCTTAGCTAAGTAGGAAGACTTCCAAGTCCATTCTTTACAAAATGCTAACAGCAACCGGGTGAAGTATATCCTGTTGCTGGCTGATTTTTTCCTAAATTAGTGCATTTATGTTAAAGTTTTTCAGTTTAAGGTAATCATTCCTTCCTGTTCGTTAGTTTAATATTGTGGGGAGTGCATTTATGGCTTTATTAATGAACACCATTCCTTGATTGAAGACAATTGTAAAAGTGTGCCATAAACTTTAGAAGGTTTTCCAAATGCGAGTTTTTATAATTTCTCAAAGACAACACTGAGAGTTGATATTGTTCACATAATATTGATTACCTTTGCCAGGATGAATTCGCCAACTTTAAGGTACACTTTGTGAAAATTAGTGATGTGAATGTTCTGCCATCTTCTCTAGTTTTATTTTTTCATAAGGTTAATTTCCATGAAGAAACATAGTATTAGCCTCTAAGCTTCAATCAACAAATATTTCTTGGTCACCTGTGGTTTATAGGACAGCATGATAAGCACTGGGAAAAATACTGAAAAAGTATAAAAGATTGCCCCTTCCCTCCAGATCACTAATGAATGCCTGGAAAGAATCACATGACATATTTAAATAGAAGCAGAAAAAGTTCAAATTCCAGCTGTATGTAATACTAGTGATATGACTTTCAGCAACTTATTTAAACTTTCTGAGTCTTAGTTTCTTAATAAAATGAGGCTCATAATATTTATTTTGACAATTTTTATGAGGCTTAAATGAGGTAATTTATGTATTATAAATGCCAGTACGATATCAAAGAACATATACACACGTATATATACACAAAAAGAAAAGATGAATACTATGCATTTTCAATGGCAATGTCAAACTAAAAGCTAATTACAGGTTCTGAGTATTTAAATGTACTTACGCATAAAAATATTAATGATAAGCCTCAATATTTTTAAGTTGCCAAATAACACTATTCGTGAGTGAAAAATCTGGCTGGTGTAAATCAATGCATCCAACTTTAATTTACTAAATTAAACGGGAGTTAATCTAATTGCATATCTGAGAGTCTGAGGAATGACTGTGGAAAAATCAGGGTGAGTCTCTTGATATTCACCATGGCACTAGAGCTGAGGCTTGGTTTTAGAGGGTATCAAACTTGAATCTAGCCTCTAATTATTTTTAATTGCATGACTTAAGCAAATATCAAACCCTCCTTTTTCTTCAGTTTCTTTGTCTTAATAAAAGGGTATAATATAGATATAATACTTAGCACAGAATTTGGAAGAGAGTAAATCCTCAAAAAATGGAGATTATTCTTTTAGCTATTTTTAAAAATATGAGTTGAATTGAGACATGGCTTCCATTTTTGACCATGAAAAACATCAGTCCAAAGGAATTCCTGGGTCTAATATGTTCGGGAGGTCAGGTCAGTGATAGATCAATACAGAAAACTGGATTAGTTGCTAGAAAGCATTCCTGCCTGAAATTTCCAGTGTAAGTAGTTGAGGAAGATTCCACATTGGAGAGAAGTTTCAGTTAAGTTGTACACTATATTTTATATCACTATGAAAGTGGTATGAATAACCCATGGCCACCGTTTTAATATGTGTTCATATTGCATTTTGTCCTTTTGGGGTACATTCTGATTGACCTAGAAAATTCCATCCAGAAATATATTTATTGCACACATACATACACGCATACTCATATATATAAATATAAATATATATTTGCATGTGTATGTGTGTGTGTGTGTGTGTGTGTGTGTGTGTATCAGATGTTAAATTACAAACCCAATCATTTGGTTTGTAAACTTGTGGGAGGCAGAATTCTAAGAATTCCAAGATGACCCACAGTGATCCTCATCCTTGTATTATCCCCTCCCAGTGAGTGTGGGTGGAACCTGTGACTATAATTAAATAGCCCTCCCACGATTATGTCACTCTATATGGCAAAAGGAATTTTTTAGATGTAATTTAACTTTCCAAATCAGTTGAGTTAATTGAAAGGAAGATCATCAGAGTGAGTCAGACTTAATCACATGGTCTAGGGTCAGAAAACAGAGAAAATCAGAGATTGAAAGAAGCAGAGACATTCTCCTGCTGGCCTCGAAGGAGCAACTGCCATGTTGTGGAGAGGGCCACATGGCACGCCATGGCAGGCAGCCTCTAGGTACTAAGAGTAACCCCTGATCAGAGCCAAGAATTGAATAGAGACCCCATACTGTGGCAAGCCACTGAATTCTGCCAAGAACCTGGATAAAACTGAAAGAGGACCCTGAGCCTCAGATGAAATAGCAGCCCCAGCTAGCACCTGATTTCAGCCTCGCAGGTCCTGAGCAGTGAACCTATTGCCACCCTGCTAGACTCCCAATCCACAGAAGCTGTGAGATAATAATTTTGTGTTGTTTTAAGCCATGAAGTTTGTGATAATATTTTATGCAGCAATAGAAATTAATACAAAGCCTAAGACAATTAACTGCACATGTGCTGCCTTGAACTTGATGTTTAAAGACCTGAATAGTGCAAATGTACCATAACTGAGCATTTTTATGCACATTGTACATTTTTAATTGGAACATGAAGAATCTCTTACGTGGTTAATAAACAAAGGCCTCAAAATGTGCATAAATGTGAAACAGGCTTAGCTTATGCCCTCAAAGAAGCTAACATGTTAGTGAGTAGCATAGACATGTTCATAAATTTAAAAATACAAGGAATGGATAATGAAGATAGGACGTAAAAAAAGAGCTACATGTGTGCTAAAGATACAGAGTTCTATTTTCCCAGCTCCTACTTAAAACATTGGATTTACAATATAAAAGAGAAGTTTCAAAGCCCTATTCCAGAGATGTTGAGGTTATTCGAGGCTCCTCTTCTGGGCTTTATCTTGATTTCAGCAGAAATCACTTATACCGCATTTCAATTTAGAAAAGGCACATTTTGTTCCAAGTTTTTGGATTTTATCCAGTAAATTTATTATTGGTTTCAAATGTCAAGATTAGTAGGTATTTTCCCCAACCCTTTTGGCTTTCATCAAGAGCCCAAATGCAACAGAATCTGATGTCACAGAAAAATTTATATAAATAGTAGTGAAAAAGCACTGCCCATAGAAAAAATAACTAAATGACATAAGCAGACATGTGTGGAAAATGCTGCTCCATTTCTGAAACCCCTTTTTTATTCTCCTCACTTTCAATGGACTCTAATTATCATCCCCGTGAATGACAGGCATTCTCAAAAGGGTAGAAAATGGCAATAAGCCTGCATTACACTGATGGAAGCAATGCATATTTAACCTCCCCACCCCGATTAATTTCCAAATCCTGAAGTTGCAATAATTTGTGGTTATTACTCTACAATTTAGTGCTGCTTCCCCATGCCTTAGCAAAGTAGTCTTCCTCACCCCCCTTGCCAGGGTAAACACAGAGAGGGCTAACAATCCTGAGTGCACATTTAATGAGAGTGAGTTACCAATTCTATTGGGGTTTCCATTTGACATAAAGAGCTGAAATTTTCATGCTAAGAAAGAAAAAGTAAAGTAACAACAATTCATTTGGAAGTATTCTATGATTTGGAGGAGGTAACGATCAATTCTTTTTTAACTGTGAAGAAAAGGTCAAGAAGTCAGCTCATTCATTCATTCATAGATTGAATCCATTTTCACACACAACACCTGCTGAAGACCAACTGTGCTGAGTGTTGAGAACATAAATATGGCTAAGATACGTTTCCTGTCATAAGGAGTCCTCAATTACAAGGAAGAAAATTATGTGCCCAAATCGCTTAGGCCCCAAATGACAGAAGCTATCAGAGATTTGGGGGCCTAGGAGAGGTATATGTGATTCAGGCTGGGAATGGAAGGGAGGGCTATTTTGTATGGAACGTGCTCAAAGGGAGCTTTGCTAGTAACCTAGAAAACCTGGGTTACAATTTTAAAAATAATGTGGGGAGATTATCAAATTACTCTACAAAGATTTCAAACATTTTTGAAGTTTATTTATTACAAATTGATGTGCTAAATTGTGCATCTTTCTAGTCTAGTCTCCAAAGCAGGACTTCTTGACTTGTCATCTTTTTCAAATGTTTTGATGTAGGCAAGACATAACACTGAAAAAAATTTGTGTATTCTCTAAACATATATTTATATATGTTATATAGTTTTATATATACATTATATAAATGTATAGTCAGCCTTCTGTATCCACTAGTTTGCCGTCAGCTGATTCAAGGAGTCATGGGTCGAAAATATTAAATATTAAGAAAAATCAATTAAACAATAAAAATAATACAAATAAAAAACAATACAGTATAGCAGCTATTTACATAGCATTTAAATTATATTATGTATTATAAGTAATCTAGAAATGCTTTAAAGTATATAGGAGGATATTCATACATTACATGCAAATACTATGACATTTTATATAAAGAACGTGAGCATCCATAGATTTTGGTATCTGTGGGGAATCCTGGAACCAATCCCTCACAGCTACTGATGGACCCCTACATATATACATATATATATAAATAATTATATAGATAGTTATATATATAACTTTCTATATAGATTTTTAACTATATAAATGTATATGTGTATTATATATTCTCTAAAACAGATAATTCACATTAATGAAATTTGGCTTAAATATAAAAGAAATCTTAAAGCCTCTTCCCGCGACTGATTTTGCAAAAAATTAGAAGTTTTCATCAAATAAATTTTCACTTCATATCTCAAAAATATTCCTGTCTTATGTTTCTATCATTCTGCATAGCAAGGTCAAATGAACAAAGGTTATTCACTTGATAGGTAAATAAATGGATGGATGGGTTGAATGACTGATTGTTTGCTTAATTCATTTAGTAATTAATACAACAAATATTGAATGTCCATTTCTAGATTCAGATGAGTTAAAAATGATTGTCTCTGCCATGCCTTTACACAGCTCCTGAAAAGTGGAAAAGGTGGATGTAGAAAGAAATAAAATATAATTAGCCGTGTTCAACACAAAGTGGGAACAGTGTGCAACATGAGCTCAGAGGAGGAAATATTAATAGTTGCCAATTAATTTACTACTATCTGCAATAATAATTATGATTCAATGCATTTTTACTATAAATCAAAGCTAAATGCTTTCCTTGAATTAATCTCACATAAGCTGTACAAAATCTATGGATTTAGCTACAGAAATTAAGTAAATTTGCAAGGTTAAGTAACTTAAAGTCAAAATACTGGTGTTTGTTGGAACCAGTATTTGTTATAAAAATAATTCTGTCTGCTGGAATTATGGAAGACTTCTTGGAGAGAAGATATTTGATCCATGCTTTGAAATATAAATAGAAACATTTCTAAATATAAAGTCAGATTGAAATGAAGACTGAATAAAAATATATTGTGAGCTTTTAATTTAGCTAGTCTGGTGTGATTATTGATGCATTTAGTTCTTTATTCATCGTAAGTCAGTTTTGGCAATTCATATTTTTCTAAAGAATAACCGTTGTATCATAATTTTAATTTTTGCATCATTTTGCATATTATTCTTTTTAAGATTTAAAAAAACTCAACTGTATCTGAAGTTACATCTTTTTTTCATTCTTAATTTTGTTAGTTAATACATTCACTTTAAATTTTGATCAATTTTGCTTATTACATTTAGTATTTTTCTAAAGAAATAATATATTTGATTTATCATCTTTTGCAAAGTTTCTTTAGTTTTTGTTTTGTTAAATTCTACTTTTTTGTTTATTTTTTTCTTTTACTTCTTTTAACTATTCTTGTACTTCTTTAATTTTAAAGATCAGCAACTTTCTTGTTTTCTAATGTATAAATTTAGGATATATACCTTTTCACAAATATTGGTTTTGTCATATTCTAAAGTTTTTGTATAGAGTGCATTTATTGTTTTAATGATATTTTAAAAAATAATTTCTATTATGTTTTGGAGACTATGACTTAATTTTGAAGTGTATTGTGATATTTTTCTTTTTCATTTTCCAGTAAGATTATTTTTCTATCTTTTCAAATGAATTTTTCCTTAAATAGCATGTTTGTCACAGCAACCTGCTTAAGAATTAGATTGATTTTTTTTTTATTTCTTGAGACTTCCTTTT
>RJWJ010008278.1:0-32787 GCA_004363605.1 Indri indri | reverse complement strand
ACCTTATATACAGAAGCCTTTTAAAATATGTATGTCTAATAAATTTGCTACTTGGTATATACAAATTTGCAATGTTATATTTAAAGAGTGTAAAGTTTATCAATATTTTTTCCTCCTGCCCAGAAAATAGAAGCATGGCTTTACTTCTAACCCTCCTCTTTCATTTATGGTTGTCTAGTACTTTAGTCCAACTTTGTTTTTATTTTATATTTAAATGTGTATTTAATTTTCATTCCTATATTGAAGACCAAGACTCCAATTTTTATTTCATGCTATTCATTTTGTATCACCAAATTGTACCCAAATGTAAATCAATATATACCTTCAGGGTGAGATTTATTTTGTTTTCACTAGTTAGTAGATTTATTTCATGACTATACATTAGCAAATCAAGTTTATAAGATAAATTCTATGAACTTTTATTTTTGTCCATTTTAAATCGACTTTTATTTTTCTTAAAATAATTTATGCAGATGGTTAAAAATGTTAAATAATACACAAAGGCTTATAACAAATATAGCTGTTCTCTTTACTCCCCTACTTGCGTTGTTTGGAAATTCTCTTCTCAACCATTTCGTCTCTTCTTTGCTTTCAAAATTGTGAACACACGCACTAATCTTTTGAATACTCAAATGTATTGACACATTATTAGGATATATAAAGATACAACTCTTTTACCTTTCTATTTTTACTTAAACAATTTTTTTATTTCATCATATTACGGGGGTACAAATGTTTAGGTTATATATATTGCTTTTGCCACACCAGAGTCAGAGCTTCAAGCATGTCGATCCCCAGACAATGCACACCGTACCCACTAGGTGTGAATATACCCATTCCCTCATCCCCATCCCATCTGCCCAACACCTGATGAATATTATTACTATATGTGCACCTAAGTGCTGATCAGTTAATACCAATTTGATGGTGAGTACATGTGGTTCTTGTTTTTCCATTCTCGTGATACTTCACTTACTCGAATGGGCTTTAGCTCTATCCAGGATAATACAAGGTGCTATATCACTGTTGTTTTTTGTGGCTGAGTGGAACTCCATGGTATACATATATCACATTTTATTAATCCACTCATGTATTGATGGGCACTTCGGTTGTTTCCACATCTCTGCAATTGTGAATTGTGCTGCTATCACCATTCAAGTGCAGATGTCTCTTTTATAGAATGTCTTTTATTCTTTTGGGTAGATGCCCAGTAATGGGATTGCTGGATCAAATGGTAGTTCTACTTGTATCTCTTTGAGACATCTCCGTATTACATTCCACAGAGGTTGTACTAGTTTGCAGTCCCACCAGCAGTGTATGAGTCTTCCTATCTCTCCATATCCACACGAACCTTTATAGTCTTGGGACTTTTTGTAAAGGCCATTCCCACTTCAGATAAGTGATATCTCATTGTGGTTTTGATTTGTATTTCCCTGATGATTAGAGATGTTGAGCATTTTTTCATATGTTTCTTGGCCATTAGTCAATCTTCTTTTGAAAGTTTCTGTTCATGTCCTTTGCCCACTTTTTGACAGCGTTGTTTGATTTTTTTCTTGCTGATTTTCCTGAGTTCTATATAGATTCCAGTTATCATCCTTTATCAGATGTGTAGCATGCGAACATTTTCTCCCATTCTGTAAGTTTTCTGTTTGCTGTTGTGATAGTTTCCTTGGCTGTGCAGAAGCTTTCTCATAGCTTTCACTCCTCTTCCTCATCCATTCAATAAAATTATACCGTAATTATTATTAAATAAATATTCAGTATTTTAGGTGTTATAACTGTAAGTATTTTTTGCTGAAGAACCAAATTCTCTTTTTTGAACATCTTGGAGTTAATAATTTTTAGCTTTCTTATACCTCTTGTCAAATATCTTTATTCCTTCCAATGATCCTGTAAAACATTTTCAATGCAATATTGTGTGGGGTCAAAGTCATCAGATAAGGTAGTCGCTCAGTCAGAAATAAACTCCTCAATTACTCCATTCTCCTGCTAAAAAAAGATCACTTTTTCTACCCTCACAATTGATGGAAATTTTGGCTAAGTTTTGTAATTTTAAGTTAAAAAATAATTTTCTGACCAAATTTTTAATATGTGGCTTTATTGTCTTCAAGATTCCATTATTGCTGATAAGAAGTCAGATGCCATTCTTATTCCTTTGGGGTTTTGCAAGTCTATAAAATATTATTCTGCTAATACAAATTTCTATTTTCTTTTCTTCTCAATCATCTGGGGTGAGGTGGCACAGATGAAGGGGTTGTAGAAAAGTTCGGGTTAGTTAACGAGAGAATAAATCCAAAGGATTTTAGAGATGACTAAAATGTAAGTAAAGTCTTAGATGAATAATAAATGCCAAAAAATGTTAGTTTCATTACTAATATCCAAAATAGGAAATTGTGTCTCAGGTGTATACGTGACAATAATTGACTTCCTAATACAGATCTAGTAATTAAACATGTTTACATCCTCGGTTATAGGAGAAATAATTCACCCACATACATTTCTACTCTACAACTTATAACATGGAGGAGCAGATCAAAAGACAGGGCCTCTGATGCTAGCCAACTCGCAAAGAACAAGAGAAAAGGAAGAGGTGATGCCCTGCATGCCTAGATACCATTCCCAATTGCACATCCAGAATCCACTGTCCTTCTCCAACAGATAGGTAAATGAGGAGGCAAAGAAAAGCCTGAATGTCACATTAAATTTTGTCCTTCCCTATGTGTGTATCCGTTTCTTAGGCCTGCTGCAACAAATTATCACAAACTTGGTGGTTTAAAACAACAGAAATTTATTCTCTCACAGCTCTGGAGGCCAGAAGTCTTAAATCAAGGTGTTGGTAGGGCTGCACTCCCTCTTCTGTGGTTTGAATGTGTCCTCCAACGTTCATGTGTTGGAAACTTGATCCCCAATGCAACAGTATTAAAAGGAAGACATTTAAGAGATGATTAGACTATGAGGGCTCTGCCCTCACGAATAGATTTATGCTGTTATTGCAGGAGTGGTCTTGCAAGAAGGTTCTTACAAGATGCTGGCCCCTTGATCTTGGACTTCCCAGCCTGTAGAATTACAAGCCAATACATTTCTGTTCATTATAAATTACCCAGTCTCGGGTACTTTGTCATAGTAGCACAAATCGAACTAAGACACATTCTGAGCACTCTGATGGGAAGGAATTTTATTCCCTTAGTAAACAGATATGAGAATTCCTTGCAGAGAGGAGAGAGATCCATCTTTGTTAACATGATATTTTGATATACCTACTTCTATGGAGAAGCTGAGCTGCTGGGACCTATTGGTGCCTAGACTTCAGAGAAATCATAGGCTGCTCTGTTTAAAATGTACAGAGAGATTTTTTTTGTTGTTGTTCCTAAAAGAGAAGCAAATAGTAAGGAAGAGCTTGGATCTCCATGGAGAAATGGTGAGAGTAGAGAAAATGCCATAGTGGTGGTGGTGTGGGGTGCTAAGAAGAAACTTTGAGGGAGACAAAGAGGACCAAGAAAACTTTGAAGTTGTTGCCTGTGCAGGATGTGTTTTGATCCCCCTATCTCTAAATCTCACCAAAATCTACATTGACATTAAAGTATTAAAGGATAGAGAATTCTTCTGCAAAATATAAAGAGGTAGTAAATCATGATTCCAGATTAGCACAGGACAAAAATAAAAAAATTTAAAAAAGATTCACTTAGATGCAGGAGCCAGAGATCTATCAGTGAAACTTATGCCAGTGTTAATTGATCAACACTTAAGTGCACATAAGTGAACAGCAAATACAACACCAGCATTCCTGTTAATACTGCTATATTTTGCTAGTCAGCCTAGGTTTTTTTTCTTTTTCTTTGAAATAACTTTTTCAAATTCTCTCTTCTCAAACCTCTAGGCTTCCCAAGTTGTTACCCTTGGCATATGGCTCAACCTCCTTCATGGAGAAAATCAAAATAATCAGATAAGCGCTCCTTAAATTTCATGCTTTCACAAAGTTCAATCTAAGTACTTCTAAATCCCATATTGCCTTAGTTTCTCCTATTGAAATAAAGCCTATCTTCTTTCACCTTCTTTTTTTCCACCTTTCTTGTGGTCCCGTCCCCTCCCATATTTTCTGGATATTTGCAGTATCAGTTATCCCTCATGATGGAAATAGATACCATTTGAAGTGGGTTGAGGTATGTGATGGTGGTGACAATTTGGAGACAGTAAGCATATGCAACTTTTGCCTCTTGGATGGTGGATAGACAGAGACTATGAGGAAAGCATGATTGCTTCTTAACCACTTCAACAAGGAATAACACATATCACTTTTGCCCATATTAAATTGGCA
The DNA here is from genome assembly GCA_004363605.1 of Indri indri. Lineage (NCBI taxonomy): Eukaryota > Metazoa > Chordata > Mammalia > Primates > Indriidae > Indri > Indri indri. Next base: position 28,472 of record RJWJ010008278.1, on the reverse strand, counting down.
AAAAGTAGATACAAGGGACTGGAACATCCCATTAACAACCTTATATCATAGAAGGAGAACAAAAATTTTTGATGATCAGTTGGCCATTTCTGCCATGCCATACATCCATTTCCACAAGCCAGAGACGTAAAACTCTTCTTTGCTATTTCCCTCACCCTTATCTCTCACATTCGTTTTTTTTTTTTTTTTTAATTCCCCTCAATTTTTCCTCTTACACATACACTCACACACTCCCAGTTTTGATTTTGGACCGAAATAAGATGCCCTCCCATGAGGGCTACTCCAATATACTTCTAACCAACCTAGCCATAGTCACTCTGACATTTTCAGTCCATTTACCATTTGCAGCCAGAATGATATTTTAAAGATGCAAATCTTATTATGTTTCTCCTCCTTAATCTGACTTCTACCATCCAACACTGACTTTCTCAAAACTTTTGGTGGCTATTTGGATAAAACCCATAATCCATGACATCATTTATAAGAATTTGTACTGTCTGACCCCTGCCTACTTCTGCAGTCTGATCCCTTTTATTCTACCTCTTATTTTCTGTGTCCCAGGTGCACTATTCTTTCTTCGGTTCCTAGAGCAGGCGATGCTTCCTCCTGTCAGACAGTATTATGACTGAAGTACTCTCCATTCCCTTCACCTAATGAACTCTTGTTTATTTTACAGATCGCACTTCAAATATTAATTCCTATGGGGGCTATCCCCAAAACTCAGGATGAGCTGGAACCTTCCAGATTTGTGCTCCAATTGTACCATGTAACTTTCCCAGTTTTTATATTCTAGTTTTATGTTAAACATATATTTATTTTTATTTGGGGGGGGGGCAGACTTTAATTTTTATTTATTTATGTATTTTTCATTTCAGCATATTAAGGGGGTACAAATGCTTTGGTTACACATATTGCCTTTGTACCACCCAAGTTAGAGCTAACAGCATGCTCAACCCCCAGATAGCATGCACTGCCCCTGTTAAATGTGATTTTACCCATCCGCTCATCCCCCCTCCCACCTGGTGCCTGACATCCAATGAATATAACTTAAATATGTGCACGTAAGTGTTGATCGGTTAGTACCAATTTAATGGTGAGTACATGTGGTGCTTGTTTTTCCATTCTCGTGATACTTCACATAGAAGAATGGGCTCCAGCTCCATCCAGGATAGTACAAGAGGTTCTAGATCATCATTGTTTTTTGTGGCTGAGTGGAACTCCGCAGTATACATATAGCACATTTTATTAATCCACTCATGTATTGATGGGCACTTGGGTTGTTTCCACATCTTTGCAATTGTGAATTGTGCTGCTATGAACATTCGCGTGCGGATATCTTTTTTATAGAATGTCTTTTTTTCCTTTGGGTAAATACCCAGTAGTGGGATTACTGGATCAAATGGTAGTTCTATTTTTAGTTCTTTGAGGTATCTCCATATTATTTTCCATCCAGGTTGTACTAATTAGCAGTCCTGCCAGCACTAGGTGAGTGTTCCTATCTCTCCACATTCAGGCCAACATTTGTTGTTTTGGGACTTTTTGATAAAAGCCATTCTCACTGGAGTTAAGTGATATCTCATTGTGGTTTTGATTTGCATTTCCCTGATGATCAGAGATATTGAGCATGTTTTCATGTGTTTGTTGGCCATTATTCTGTCTTCTTTTGAAAAGTTTCTGTTCATGTCCTTTGCCCACTTTTTCATGAGGTTCTTTGATTTTTTTCTTGCTGATTTTCCTGAGTTCTGTATAGATTCTAGTTATCAGCCCTTTATTGGATGTGTAACGTGCAAATATTTTCTCCCATTCTGTAGGTTGTCTGCTCACTCTGATTTTAGTTTCCTTGGCTGTGCAGAAGCTTTTTAATTTGATCAGGTCCCATTTATTTATTTTTATTGCTGTTGTGATTGCTTCATAAATTCTTTGCCTAGGCCAATGTCTATAAGTGTTTTTCCTGAGAATCAGATCAAAGATGCAATAACTTTCACAATAACATCAAAGAAAATAAAATACTTAGGAACATATTCAACAGGGAGGTGAGAGACCTATATAGGGAGAGCTGCAAAACACTGAAGAAAGAAATTGCAAAGGATGTAAACAGATGGAAAATCATACCATGTTCATGTATTGGCAGAATGAATATTATTAAAATGTCTATACTGCCCAAAGTGACCTTCAGATTCAGTGTAATCCCTATTAAACATCATTTTTTGCAGATCTATAAAAAACAATTCTACTCTTTGTATGGAACCAGAGAAGACCCCATATAGCCAAAGCAACCTTAAGTAAAAAGAACAAATTGGGAGGCATCAATCTACCAGACTTCAGGCTATACTACAAGGCTATACTAACTAAAACAGTATGGTACTGGCACAAGAACAAAGACATTGACCAATGGAACAGGACTGACAACCCAGATATAAAACCATCCTCATATAGCCATCTAACCTTTGACAAAGCAGACAAAAACATACACTGGGGGAAAAAATCCTTACTCAATAAATAGTGTCAGGAAAATTGGATAGCCACATGTAGAAGACTGAAATAAGGTCTGCACCTCTCACCTCTCACAAAAATTAAGTCATGATGGATAATAGACTTAAACCTAATGCATGAAACCATAAGAATTCTAGAAAAAAATGTTGGATAAACATATATTTATTTAGATTTTCTGTTAAAATCTATCTCCCCACACTAAACCTAAGCTTCACGTGGACAAGAACTATGGTTGTATTTGTTCACCATATGTATCATCAATGCCTAGAACAGTGCCTAATATATAGAGAGGTACTAAAAGTTGTTGAAAAGTTATGACTAGTCTTAGGACCATCATTGACTTCTTTTCATTCTACAATGAAGAGCCATCATTTGGTTTGTCTATTGACAGTGTAGTTTGAGTGCCCACTGTGTATGGAAAAGAATTAGGCTACTGGAAGGCAATATAGGTTTCAAGGTTCATGGGAAAGATTTCAGTCTTGCTTACATTCCATTCAAATATTTCATTTTTATTGAGATCTGGCTTTTATTCAGAAAAATTAATTCATTAATTTATATATCCATTTGAAAAATATTGATTTAGCACCTATTATTAATAACTGCAAAACATTTTACCAAGCACCTAATTAAATTTAACTCTTCTTTCAGATACAGATCTCTCATTCTTTGTTTTTGCAAAGAGATTCCACCATCATCCTTGTTACGCTTTTCATCGGGCCTGCCTTTAACCACTACATTAAATGTTCACTCCACCCTTGCCTCACAGAAGCCTAGATAAACATTTAGAATGGCAATGATGTAATTATCTTTGATTAGTGACTGAGCTAACTAACACCCCCATGCTCGCCCTTTATTTTAGACAGAAAAAGAGGAAGTACATGTTGATTATTAGGCCTAATGTAGAGCATTCATGTATAGCTTTAATTCCACCCATGAATATGCATAGGTTATGCATTATTTGTTATTCTCAACAGTGTGGAAGGTACCTGAACCAGTGCTACACTCATTCAGGATTAGACAACAGACAAGGATAAGAAAAGCAATTCTGGGGAAAATATTGGGCAGGAGCCAAACACTCTTTCTTGTGCTCCATATGGAAGTGGTCCCTAGGCCTTTCATCATATAAATTGAGGCTGTTGATTTAAGATACCAACAGAGGAGCTATAGTAATCATCAGTGGCAGCTTGGAATAATGCTGATGTTAGGAGTATAAAGCAACAACATTTAGCAGCAACACAGTACAATGGAAAGGTTCTGACTTCAAGCAGCCCTAACTTTAAATTCTGCCTCTCTTGCTTTCTAGCTATGTTAACCTAGGTAGATAATTGGCGTCCTTGAGTTTCAATATCTTCAAGTACAAAGCAATAATAACAATGTCATCTCTTAGGTCGTTTATCTAAATTAAAATAAAATAATGTATACTTTTTAAAATGCTAGTACACAGGTAGTGTTTTCACAATGAAATTTAAATCAACTGTATTGATGACATTGCCTCTTTCAACCCATCTTATCAATTATTAAAAATATGTATCACGTTCAAAATTCACTTGGTTTAAATTATTTTTGTTCTCTCTTAGTCAACTGGCATATGTTTTACATGTTATCTGAATGGTAATACATTCTGGCCTCTTCCTTTCCATAAGAACCAAAGTTCTCTCTCTCGTTTACTTTATCCTACACGCAGTAGGTTACTTTACATACATTAAGCTCTACCCTTCCTGAGAATTTTTATATATCACCTAGTTACTTAGAAGTGCAAGCCCATATTTTGGTCCATTTGCTATATCCCTGTGCCTACAACAACTGATTGGACCAACAGAGAATACCTTACATGGGGTAGACAGATAAACTATAGGGCACCCAGTAAAATTTGAATTTCAGTTAGGCAATGTATAATTCTTTAGTAGAAGCATGTCCTGAATCTTGCATCGGACATACTTTCACTTATTTGCTACATTTGGCAAGCTTTACCTAACCCCAAATGGGCCAATCAGATTTTCTTCCCTAGGGATAGGGAATTGGGACATAAAACTCTAGTTAGTCCACAATGGGTGTGGAGATTGGTAGATCCCATAGATCACTCTCTGTGTAATCAGAAATAGAGAACTATGATGTGCAGAGACAGAGAGAAGAATGACACAGACTTCAGAGGTACAGAAATGAGAGGCCATATAGCCATAGAGAGATGGATAGAATAATCCCAGTTTGTAACTTACTATTTTCTTGATTCCCTTCACCCTGAATCCAGACTATGTATTTTCTGCTGTTGCTTTCCATGAAATGCCCCGGTATCCAATAAACTTCCTTTTTTGATTAACCTGGTTTGAATAAAGTTTTGGGTCTTACAAGTAATATTTCTGTCATGAAAGGATCAGTTTTCACTTACCAGCTATGTGGGGTTTTCACTAACCCCACCGCACCACTTCCAGTGTGGTTCAGAAGAGCCAGTATCAGAAACTGTTTATGATCTAGCGTGCAAGACTGCTCATTCAGGCCCATACACTTACCTGTGCATAGCAAACAGACTGTGAAAATTACAGTCATTGAGAATTAGTGAAATGTTATGTATTCAAACTAAGAATGTTTTGAAATATTGTGAAGTTTGAGAAAAAAAGACATTATTTTGGGAGAAGTTGAAATGTTGCTTTCTTTAACAAGCATTTCAATATTAGAATATATTGCTCTTGGGTTTTATCATTCAAAAATACTTAAATGACAGTGAAAAACTGAACAGGTTTCAGCCAACTAGCCTTTCAGTTCCTTGTCAAATAGCCTTTCAATTCAGTTCAATTCCTGGTTTTTTTCCTACTTCAGGTCTTTATAATTGCTGTTCTGCCTTTTTTGTTGGGTCTTTCTAGAGAATAATGGTCAAATCTGAAAACTGTAGCTGCTACTAGATTAAGGAACAGTTATTGTCCATGTCCTTTTGTTTCATTTTCTCCTCCAACTTGTATAGCATTTTGCTCTGGTGGTTTCTCTATTTCAAGAAATTGGTACTTACAGTGGCTATATAAATACAGAGAGTATTCATAGGATAGAAAGTTTTGTTGATATTTGTTGTATTTTTTATTTCAAATATAAAAATAGAAACATTGGTCAAGTGCCAATAGATTGCAGAGTAATGGAGGATAATGTAGAAAAATAAATTGAAATGCCAATGATAACATTATCTTATATTTTATTTATTAGTTCCCTTTATATATATGTTTGGTTATACATTATTTGCCAAGCATATAATTTATGTTAAAAATTAGACAGTCACATATAAAAATTGTTCCTGTGTTAAAATAGCAGATGGTCTAGTGATAGAGACAGGCAAGTAAGCACATAATTTTGGGTTGGCTAAGAAAAGAATGATGGAAAAAGTAACGCTTCAGCTGCCTATAGAAATGAAAAAAGCACAACCAGTAAGGAAGGGATAGGAAAGCATCTTCCAAGGAGGGACAACAGTGCTTTCAAACTCTTAGAAGCGTGAGAGAACACAGAAGAGTTTGGAAACTAAAAATCATTTGATATATTAGAATGAAAATACTCATTGGTTTATTCGTTCAACAGCTTATCTTGGGAAAGAATAAAGAATCCTGGAGTGGAAGCACAAAGCCAGATCACGTGCTGCCTTGCATACCATCATAAGTTCAGGTCTGTTCTTTAGGAGAAGGATTTTAAACAGGAGATGTATGATCAGAGTTGTGTTCTAACAGGATCACTCAGGTAGGGAATGACAGAGTTTTTAAGGAGGAAGGAATTTGGTGCAGGGAATCTGATTATTTCAGTTATTCTACTGCCTAAAATAAAACAATAATGAGAGGCAGCAGTTGTGTGTGTGTGGGAGGGTAGATACGAGTTTTTAGGGAATGGACTGGACAAGCCTTAGTAGCAGAAAAGAAAGAGGAGGGAGTCTGCCATGCCTCCCAGAGTTCTGACTTGGATGACTGGAGAGATGTTGGCATATCTCTTTGTCTCTGTCTTTTTCTGTCTCGTTCTCTGTCTCTCATAAAAGAAAGCAGAGCTCTGGAGTATAGTATAAGTATATTTTAGATAATGCATAATCAGTTTATCATTTAATAAGTATAAAGGGTGGATTATTAACCATGCTCTTCTTTCCTTCCTCCCATTGTGTCCCCTTCTGTTTTTCTTTAATTCTTTTGAAATTTTTTATTCACCTTTGCATCCTTACCTTTTTTTTCTTTCCCTTCTGTAGGCACCATTAACCCTTCACATTATCCACAGTTCAAAACAATAGCTGGTTTTAATAATTTGGCAAAAAGAATAACACTTGCACTTGTAAACCCCAAAGGTCATTGGAACCTCATGGAAAACTCTTAGATGTGTCGATGTGATCTTTCCTCTCATGTCTTATGTTAAGAAGGCAGCAATACTTCAGTGAAGGGCAGAGGAAAGAAGAGAGAAAAGACGTATTCAAATTCTAGGCTAAATGAAAATTAGTCACTTGTTTTACCACTATCTTTCAGGAAAGATCCCAACCCACCAATTTAGACCCCGAGGCAAGATCATAATAGCAGTCGAAGAAATCACTGTGCCTGACTGACATGCTATAATTTTTTTTTTTTAATTTCAAAGCATTACCAGGGTATAAATGATTTTGGTTACATGGATTGCTTTTGTAATGCTTAAGTCAGACTTAAAAGTGTTTCCATCACCCAGATAGTGTTCACTGTACCTGTTAGGTTTTTGCCCTTCCCCTCCTCCCTACTCCCTCCTGCTTGATTGCCATTGAATTTTACTTCCCTCTATGCACATGTGTGCTCATCAATTAGTTCCAATTTAATGGTGAGTACCTGTGGTGTTTGTTTTTTCCATTCTTTAGATACTCCACTTATGGTAATGGTCTCTAGTTTCATCCAAATTGTTGCAAAAGGCATTACATCATCCTTCTTCATGGCTGTAAAGGAAAATGTTCAAAATATTTAAAAAACTGCTAATTCTGAAAGAGCAGGTCATAGAAACTTCAACTCAATTTTCCCTTCCCTTCTCCCTGTCCAAGGCCTGAAGCTATTGTGGAAAGACTAGATCATATTCAAGAGTCTCTTTCAACTATAAAAAGAATACCCCACAGTATCTTCTCCTCTCAAAATATTTCTTCCAGCTGTCTCTGAGGCTTTGCAAAATCAAAGCGAACTTTTAGCTCATGAGTGGGCACACAAGAATTTGAAATTCACGTGTTTTTTTCCAATGGGTTGGTTTGGGGAAATTTATAGTTTTCTTGCCCTTGGGATAGTCCTGGCCCTGACAAGATTCTATATGTTAACGGAGAAGGTAAAAAAGAAAGAGATGGTGAAAAGGATCAGTATTTTGTAAGCACACTTTGCAGTCCAGGCACTTTTGTGCTTTCACCTTTAAGTCTATCATCTCGTGAAATCTTTACGCTTACACTGCCAGATATGTTGTACTAGCTCCAGTTTAAATGGAGTAACCTAAGTGTTCGAGACTCGAAGTTACTCATCTGTGGTTAACTCATCTTGTTTAGTGACAAAGCCAAAATTCAAACCCATCCGTGAGTGCCTCTGAAATGTTCTGACTTCCCATGTCTCTGTGCTGAACAGTTGATGCTGAACAGTTTCTTTCTATCTAAAGAAAACATCATCTCAAGTAAATGGATCTATGAAACCCATAGCGAACCTCATTTGAAAGAATTACTGAAAATATGGGGAAAACTTGCAAAAAAAGATGTTTTTCTGTTTAGCTGGCAAGACAATGTTTTTGTGGAAGACTAAAGACAAGTTGTTAACAATACGGCAAGGACTTGTTGAACAGCAAAAAGTCTAAACTGCTTTCTATTTATCATCCATAAAGTCCATAACTTTGGCATTAGGACAATTGAGAATGTTTTGAAATTAACTGCTTCAGCCTGGGAGATTTAACTTTCTTCGTGTCCACTAGCTAGACATTTTTACTACTGTGGGAAGGTGATAACTTTCAGGAATCACTACAGTCAGTGGTGTAATGGTGAATACTTAATGATAGGGTCTGTAGGAAAAAAGAGCATCCTGATTTGTCTCACTTACCCATTTCCATGGTGTAAATACTCCCACTGTAGCTAATTTCACGGTATCAACATGGTATTACTAAACATGGGGCTGGAAAGAGAGCCTTCGTAGCTAATCATTGTATAGTATTTCCAAGTAAATAATTAAAAGATTTAAATTAAAGAATTAAAAGATTTAATTTTAAATTAAAAACATTAATAAAATTAGTTTTGAGTATTTATTAACTTTAATGTGATTTTTGTCATGTTTTTTTTAAAGTTATAAAAATAATGGCCATGTTTAAAAATTGGTTCTCAAAGCTCCTGAAAATTTAACAACTGGCTTTCACAAGCTGGCACGAAACAGCTCCAGCACCACACTCCGATACCTTCATTACACTCTTGGCTTCTCTGGGTTCATTTCCTCTCAGTCTGTCCAAATCACTGCTACATGCTATTGACCTATCTGTCTGCCTTGAGTCCCATTAAAATTGACCTGTACAATGTCCCACTTTTTCATTGTCCAGAGTGATAGATAAGTTTGAATAGATTAATTATACCAAAGACATTTATAGGTTTAACACTTTGTAAGAATAATTTCTTTATTATAGTTAATGGATGGCTGGTGACAGAAATTTCAGGGACCATAGCATAATAGTGGGTAAATATTTTAGGCTGATAGAATTTCTCAGTAATCTGAAAATTACAAGGACCACCTGGTTATCAATGCACAATGCAGGCCCTGAATCCATATATCCTAATGTCATTGTCATGTGACAGTCAAGTTATCCAGTTTTTCTTCTGATATAAAACCTAACCTAATCATATACTAAACCAAATTCAATAGTTCTGAGGACCTCTCTGGGATTCCTTAAGTGAAGCAGTTTAATAGATAGATTATTGCTTTCATTGAACTGATATAATGCAAATGACATCAAGGATTTAAGCAAATAAAAGGCCTAATATTAGATCTAGAAGGGATGTTGCCAGGTTATTGAAGTGAGTTGAGTTGAGATCTTCCTTTGAATAGGACTATGCTTTTATCATCACAGACATAGGAGGGTGTCTTTCTTTAAAGCTGTACAGAGGAGGATATTTAACAGCTCCTCTTGTTCAAGTTCAGGGAGTAAGCTTTTATCTTTAGAAATCTATTATTTCTATCATAGCTTAGTCTCTCCCATTGTACTCTATATTAAATATTCTTATGCCATTGACAGAATTGAGAAGGACTGGACACTGCCATCCATGGTCGTAAAGCAAAGTCACGTCTTAAAGATTGTTAATTAAGCTGCCTCCCACCTTCCCTTTCCACGTTTGAACAAATTCAATCCCTTTACCTCTTTCACAGAAATCTTATTTTCTGGCATCCATCTGTATAAACATTTCAATCTTTTTGCAACTAATTACATGGTGGGGATTTCCCTACACTCTTACCCATATCCCTTTATTTTGCTAACTGCAGTGGTATTTCACTTTGGGAATTTCATGAATGATAGCAACCTGCTGCCACCAAGGAAACAGAACCATTACCTGTACTATTTAATAACTACATCTCCTCTTTGCTGCCTTTTAAACCTGAAGAGAAAACCTGGATCCCTGGTGCTAGGATGCATCTGTTGCAAAAACAATGACAAAAAGAAATTTTTGGCAATAAAGCCCAAAAGGATATCTGTGGATTCCCTTACAATAATGGTGGTAATGGTAATACCACCTAGAAATGTTCTAATCCTATTGCTAATAATGTTGCCATTTAATAAAGGAAGCTCCTAACTGAGCTTGGTCACTTATTAGCAGCATATTTAATGAAATGAGTCCTGTATTATAAGTGAGAAAATTTGATTTAATCTTGGCTCTGACTTGATTGATGACTTGAACAACTCAATTCCATAAATGTTATTGAGCACCTACATTATGTAGAACAATATTTGTGGTACTATGGATCAAAAAGAAATGTCTCCTGCCTTCAAAGTATTTACGATCTAGTAGGGCAAATCAATTAATCTCATTTCCAAGATTTGTGAAATGGGACTATAACTTTAGATTGCATGATCCCAAGGGTCACTCTGAGCTTTACATCATCAGTATTCAAGGTGCATGATCGTGAATATCACTTATTCAATTTAGTTTCTCTTTTTTTTTTTTTTACAAATTAATATAGAAATCCATAAGTTGCTTTCACCAGCATTCTTACAACTGATAAGCTGTGTGACCTTAAAAACTTTTCTAATCTTCAAAATCCTCAGGTCCCTCATTAGCAAAGTCAGAATACTAATATCTACTTCTCAAGGATAAAAACACCAAAGGAAATAATTTAGGCAAACTGTGGAACATAGAAAAACTCAATAAATTATAGTTATTATTATATTAGTTAATAGATTTTTCAGAAGCACGAAATAAGGTAATTTATATAAAGTTCTTATACAGTGTTGGTACATACAAAGCTCTCAAATATAAGTTCTAATATCATTAGATTATTATTGCTCTTATTTTAAACCACACACATTATCTCATTCACTAAAAATTATGAGATACAATGTTAATATATATTTAGAATTAGACTCATAGAAGATAAGGTACTTTTTCAAGATCATATAGATTTCCCTTTTTTAAAAAACCCTAAAATATAAGAATATAAAAGAAAAACGTTGAGTTTAGAAAGAATATGACACCCTCAGAATTATTAAAATGCAAAAATCAGTTTGGCTAAATCAACCTTTGGACTCTAGAAAATCAGAGTTTTGTGTGTGCTCACAGGTAGTAAAGGCATGTGAGTGTTACTCTCTTCACTTCTTCAATAAATTCTTGGACACTAGCATGAGTCAGGCACTCTGTTGGTGGTGGGAACACAGCAAAAACAGACATAGTCTCTATGTCTATGGAGCTGACAGTCTAGTGGAGGAGAAATTTATCAGCCGAGTGGTTACACCCAAATTTCAACTGGGCTCCAAGAAAAGGTATGTTGACAAAAGCAAGACGGATTTGGCCAACAGATGAAGGAATTTTCCCATGAGAAGTTATGACTGAGACACCAAATTCTGGGAAAGGAATGGGAATTGTTTGTGTGGAGAGAGTTGCAGATTTGGGCATTCCAAGCTGAGAGAAGCACACAGTAGAAGAGAGCATTATGTGCCCAGCAAAAGGAAAACATGACTAGAGCAAGAAAGCAGAGGGCAGCATGACATGAAAAGAAGCAGAGAAAGTAAGGCATCTGGAAGGATCCACAGTATAAAATCATGAGCCTCTTGTTAAATATTTGGTCTTCGTTATAAAAGTAATGAGAAACCACCTCCTATGGACTGAACTGGGTTCCCTAAAATTTACATCCTGAATCCCTAGCCCTTAATGTAATGGTATTTGAAAATTGGGCCTTTGGGAGCTAGAGTTAGAGGAGGTCATGAGCATGAGACCCTAATAATGAGATTAATGGAGAGAGAGATATTATTCTCTCTCTGTACCATGAGGATATGGTGAGAAGGTTGCTATCTGCAAACCAGGAAAAAGACCCTCACCAGGAACTGAACTGGCTGGCACTTTGATCTTTGACTTTCCAGTCTCCAGAACTGTGAGAAATAAATGTCTGCAAATTAAGGTATTTTTTTATAGCAGCCTAAGCAGATTAATCCACCACCGAAAGCTTAACTTGATGGGTATATAATCAAATTTGTATTTTGCAAAGTCTAAAATTGCTGTGAAGGGATGAACAAATTGGCGTGTATAAGTATATCACTCAAGGGGATAGCTCCAACTATTCCTACGTTTGACCTTTTAAGTAACAGTATTGTAACATACAGATGAACACATTACTGGTGTCAAAATCCTTCTCTCACCATTAGGGCCTCTCATAATCCTGGTACTATAAAGACAATAAATATTATCATAGTTTACTAACTCTTTTATTAACTTGATATTTGACAGGATTATCCTCAAATTTGCTCCAGAGCAGATCCCAATGCCATAATACTTTCACCAATAGCCCTACAATTTTAACTCTGTACTGCCATTATTATAATTCATTCATTCATTCAGCAAATGCATACTGAGAATTTATTGTATGCACAATGTTCTAGGTGATGATAATTTATTAGTGAGTAAGAGACAAAATATTTCTTCCTTCAATGAGCTTATCTCTTCATGAGAGTAAGGAGACAATAAACAAAGAGAATAAATTGAATTTCAGATTATAAATCTTTGAGATTATGATTAGTGCTATGAATACAAATAGGGAAGTACCAGAGAGGAAGTGCACCGTAAGAGAAAGCTTACTGGGAAGATTATACTTAAGCAAAGACCTAGAGGAGGATATGTTGAGAGTATGTGTTTTAGGGAAAAGAAACAACAAATAGAAAGGCACTCAGTTGGGAGGATGTCAAATGAACAGCAAGGAGGCCAGTCTGACTGGAACAGAGGCAGTGAAACTTAGAATATAGAAGATGAGATCAGAGAGGTAAAGTGGGATAGGGACTGGATTGTGCACTATCTTGGAGACCATTTTGGGGGTTTTAGCTTTTATAATACAGATGCAAAGCTATGGATTAGTTTTGATTAGAGTACTAATGTCAAGATCAGAATTTTATAACAATTACTCTGGTTGTTTGATAAAGCAAAGAATGGAGTAAGGGTCATTAGTTAAAAGGTGATTCCATAATTCAGGTAAGAGAAAATGGTTGCTTAAATCAGAGTGGGAGCGATGGACTGAACTAGAAAGTTCAGATATTAGATATATTTTGCTGGCAGAACCAAAAGAATTTGCTGATAAATTAGATATGGGAGTTGAGATTTAAGGAAAAGAAGACTCCAAGATTTTTGATCTTAGCAACTAGTAAAATGTAGTTTCCATACAGAAATAGAGAATATGATTTAAAAAATAACAGATTCTACAAGAAAGAGCTATAAATTGGTTTGGGACATATTAAATCTGTGTGGTCTATTAGACATCGAAGTGGCAGTTTTGAATAAGCTATTGGATATATGAGTCTGGAGTTCAGGGAAGAAACTCATGTTGGAGATAAAAATCTGGGAGCCATCAGCTTTGTAACTGAGATCACCAAGGATGTGGGTACAAACACAGAAGAGGTCCTACGCCCAAGCGCTGTGTCATTCAATGTCTTGTAAACGGGGAGACCATGAAGAATAAGCAAAGAAGACTAAAGACTGGTTGTCAGTGTTTTAGAATAATAATCAAGGGAGTGTTTTGTATTAAATCCCAAGGAAGAACTTGAACTTTCATCAAAAAGGAAAGAGTAATAAACTGTGTTACAAATGATACGTTAAGAAGATGAGGGCAGTGAATTACCATACCCCGCAGTGAACAGGAGATAAAAAGTTTTAGGAATTTGTCCCATAATGAATTTCTTTCTTTCTGGGGTTTTGTGGCCTAAACCATTCCAGAATTCCCAGTAACTCTCATACGAGCAATTACGTATTCATGTGTATATCCCCAGAGTCCAAGAATTAAACATTTAAAATTCCAGCGGTGGTACATATGCATTATTTGCCTTTCTCTTATCTATAGTACTTATCAAAATGGGTTATAGCTATCCTTAAGCGAGAATGTATTCACACTCTCTCCTTGAGATAAGGATTCTCCATTATGTTTTTTTTTTAATTTAGAGTGGAGAAGATGCTCATTATGATTAAAAAGATACTGAGTTTTAGGAAAAAATGTCAGATTTATAGTTCTAATACCAAAAAGAGCATATAGGAGCAGTGTTATAAATACTGTACTGTTCAAACTCAAGATCCAGGAGAGAAGAGTCATTCAAAAATAAATTAAATGAAAGAGAGAACTTTTAACAAAACGGGTAAAAAATGGAGCCTGTTTCTTTGCTTTCAAGTCAGATGATATGTTAATTATTTAAATGGAGGATGCCAAGAATCTTCCCTAGGAGAACAAACATAGAGTAACTTCATTTGCAATGGAGCCCATTCTCTTTACTCCTGTAAGACTTGGTTACCTTTTATTTCTGGAATCAGACTGCTTGATCCACATCTCTGACCAGCCCATGTTCTAATTCTGAAAGCTTGAGCATTGTTTCTTAACCCAATATGCACTCTAGTTTTCTTATTAGTAAAACAAGGATAATATAATACCTAAATTATTGGAATTTTATGAGGATCAAATGCATGCAAAGCATGTAGAAGAATACTTGCCCTAAGGAATGGCTTGTCAGAAGAGGATCCCAGAAATACACTGCAAGACTTGGAAAGGTGATGGTAGATAGGAAAAACAAAAATTACTGACTCTCCAGTTTTCCTTAAGTTCTACCCTGGAACCCAATCATACCTATCTCTCTTCAGTCCTGGTTGAGGAACTTCTAAATGTCATCTTTGGACTAATTCAAGATTATATAGGGCCTGGCTTGGTGCTCAGTGTTATAGAATGAAATTGGAGTCTGCTTACCCTGTGCAGTAAAGCCACACGCTGGAGTTGGGAATTGCAGCAGAAGAAAAAGGGTTTATTTGCAGGGCACCATGCAAGAAGTACCGGCAGCTAATGCTTAAGACCCAGACTTCCTGACGGCTTACAAGCCAGGGTTTTAAAGGTAGGGGTACATTTTAGGCAGGCCTTGTCTAAAAGGTAGGATATCCTGAAGTAGGGTGGTCATGGGTGGATTTAGAAAGAAATGTTAAGATGAGTGTGACAGGTCTCTCAGGGTGAAATTTAGAGTGAGAAATGCTGGTCAGAGTGTTCAATTCCTCAGTTCCCCCTTAGTTTCCACAGGGAACCCAAACACCTCGTGACTCTGGCTCTCTTGGTGGAACATTGTTTTCATCAGGTCACCTATTTACTTTTCAAGAAAAGCCAGGTGGCTGAAACTTCTTCTGAAGGGACTCAAGATTTTCCTTTATTTCTGTGTTTAGGGGTCCCAGCAGGCCCTTAAGAGGGGTCTCTACTCAGTCCCATAAGTAGGACAGGCCAGCTACTGGCAATACTCAATAAGATGTTGACACTAAGTAGAAAGGCTCATTGGCAAATGATGGCGTCCAAGGGCTGTAACAATCTTAACTTACTTAACAGTCAGACAAAGGGTATGAGAGATGATGTGAGGGCTCAAAAGGTGGGCAGAGAACAGTACTAAGCAATAAGGTATAAGAGTTATTTGAAAGATCATAAAGACAGGTTATTCTAATGTGTCATACGGTCTCAGTTATATGGTTACGGTTTAGTGGTATAGCTGAAGCCCCTAAATGGTAGCTGAAGAAGAGCAAGGCAGGTCTTTAGACTCTTTAAGCATCAAGACCTTGCTTATATTTTCCCGCATTTCTGGGTACAGAATATTTAAAGGACCCATCTTTTTTTCTAAGTTTCCTTGGCTCTCTCAGCATCATGGGGGAACTTCAAAAATGAGAGAAGAAACTCAGTTGATTTTTTTAAAATTTTTTTGGAGCCACATAGTGTTCAGTATAAAATATGGGATTCAAATAAGATCCCTGGAAGAGAATCTCAGAGGAGAGGCTAAGGCAAAACAAAACATAATCATCTGAATTGCGGCACTCTTTATGGGTTTCAGGAAAGAAAAACCCAGAAGCCCAAGTGACATAGTGGCATACTTGTCAAGAATGGTCTAACTCAAGCATAATTGTGAGTACACAGAGTGTAATGCTGAAGCCGGCAGAGACTAACTCAACTGTATAGTTAGGAAAACGTGGTTTGGCTGAAAGGAGAAACAAGGCTGCAGAAGATAAGTGGAAACTAATCAGGTCTTTGGTATGAGTGCAATTTATTTTTAATCCATTATTGCAGAAAAAGAGATATCTTTCCTCAAAGCAATTTAATAATCTCCTTGTTATTGGATTAAATATTCTTTATTTTCAGGCATATTTTCCTTCATAGAAAAACCTATTTATCTACATAGTCACCTATATATCTTGCTAAAATTTTAAATGAATATCACTAAGTTTTCTCCAGCAACTTATTATGTAGATATAATAAGAATATAGTAGTAACAGTTTTCTATTCATCTACAGTCTTTTGATTAGTTCAAATATATTATACATTTTAACTCATTAAATCTGTAACGTATCTTCAAATAAAGGAGCCAAGGTTTTTATTACCTTTCTACAGCCAGAGTCACAAAGAAGTCAAATGCATCATCCAAGGTCATGTAATAAAACAGATTTCAGCTTTGCTGAATCTTTCAATTAAGGTTACAATAGATAGTATTTCTTTTTAAAAAGATTTTTTCTTTCCCTTCCAAGTTTACTACTTTTTGCAAGAATGATTTCTTTTTTGTTACTTATCTCAATGATCATGGCATGGTTTTTGCTTCATAAATATTCTGTAAAGATCCTAATAAGTGTGTGTGTGTGTGTGTGTGTGTATGTGCATGCACTCATGCACACACACATGCAATAGGAAGAAAATTATATTATAAAAGTAAAACCGAAAAGTATTATCTCTTTTCTACACATCTGTGCTATCTTCATGAGGTACTAATAAGTTAATTTTAGTAATGAGGAAATGAGATCATTAAACCAACTAGATACTTTATCTGAAAAGATAAGGGAACTAGTTTATTGGCAGCAGTAGTAGTGCTCAGTGGACAATGTTGAAATTATTGTTCATTTTTTTAGAATATTACATTTTGAAAATATAAGGGAATAAATAATTTTAAAATGAGGTTATATGTAAAGGATTTAATATCTACAAAGACTATAGAAGTAGCAAGATTGAGAATATATAATCAAATATGATTTTCAAAATATAATATTGAAATATGAAAAGACAGAATTCAAAACAGTCCAGGAAAAACGTGAAAAGTTCTTAGGTCAGAGCCTCATAAAGCAACACAAGAACAGTTTAGGGCTATCTCAGGCGTTTTCTGTGGTGTTAAGCTTATCTTCTTGTTTCCTTTACTGTGAGTTCTTTGGTAGCTGTGATACTTTTACTTTCTCTCAGGATTTAGCTTAAAGGCCCTATGTTCCTTTACTGAGTCCCTTGTTTCTATCAGCATCCCTGAGCAACTTCAAAAAAATATATGTAGAAAAGAATCTTAGGTGATTTCGGAGCTGCATAATCATTTTTTATGAAACAGAAATCTGATGGCATACTCATCCAAGATTTTCCCAAAGATGTACAAGCCATAATGCTTTATTGATTTCCCAAATTTCCAACCAATTATTTTAATTTCAATAAAAAGGGGGGTAAGATTTCAGTTTCTATTTATTCAGTACCCTTACTACATGTTATCATCACAAACTCTATCATCACCATAATGATAAAATCATCACATATGAATGGATTACCTTGTGACTGGTGTTGTATGGAACATTTTTCATCAAATATATAAGATCTGTATTTGACAAACTATAAGATACTAATGACACACACTGAAGTAGACACAAATAAATGGAAAGATATCTTGTGTTCATGGATTGGAAGAATGAATATTATAAAAATGTCCATACTACCCAAAGCTACCTACAGATTTAATTCAATCCATATTGAAATCCCAGTGACTTTTTTACAGAAAGAGAAAAAAAAAAATTCCTAAAATCCGTATATAACCATGAAGGACTCTGAATAGCCAAAGAAATCCTGAAAAAGAAAAACAAAGCTAGAGGCATCACATTTCCTAATTTCAAACTTTACTACAAAGCATAGTAATCAAAACAGCATGATACTGGCATAAAAACAGACACATAGACCAATAGAACATAAAAGAGAGCCTAGAAATAAACTCATGCATATACAGTCAAGTGATAGTTGATAAGAATACCAAGAACACACGATGGGGAAAGAATGGCCTCTTCAGTAAATACTAATGTGAAAACTGAATATGGACATGAAAAATAATGAAATTGGACCCTTTCTTACTCCTTTTTTTGAGGCTGAAAAAAGAATTTCTGAAGCTGGATAATTCTTAAAGAAAAGAGATTTATTTAGCTACCAGGTCTGCAGGTTGTACGAGAAACATCTTGCCACCATATGCTCTTCTGGTGAGGGCCTCAGACTTGTTTGCACTCTTGATGGAAGGTGAAGGGGAATCGCTTGTGCAGAGATTACATGGCAATTAAGAGAAAGAGGGGAGGTTCCAGACTCTTTTTAATAACCAGCTCTCAGGACAACTCTGGCAGGAACTGAATTTGCATCCCACCTACAGGAAGGACATTAGTCTATTGATGAGGGATCCCTCCCTATGACCAAAACACCTCCTATTAGGCCTACCTGCAACATTGGAGATCATATTTCAACATGAGATTTGGAGGGGCAAATACCCAAACTATAGCAGACCCTATTTTACACCATACATAAAATATTAATGGAAATGGATTAAAGACTTAAATGTAACGCCTGAAATTGTAACATTCTTAAAAGAAAACGTAGGGAAAAATTCCATGACATTAGTATTGGCAGTGATTTTTTTGGATATGACATTAAAAACATAGGCAATGAAAGCAAAAATAAACAATGGGACAATGTCAAATTAACAAGCTTCTACATAGCAAAGGAAATAATCAATAAAATACAAAGGCAATCTACAGATCGGTAGAAAATATTTTCACATCATATATCTGACAAGGGGTTAACATACAAAATATATAAGGAACTCACACAACTGAATATCAAAAATATAAATAACTCAATTAAAAATCGAGCAAAGGCTTGAATACATATTTTTCCAAAAAAGATATATAAATGGTCAATAGATACATGAAAAGGTCATCAGCATCATTAATCATCAGGGAAATGCAGATCAAAACCACTGTGTAATATAACCTTACGCCTATTAGGATGGCTCTGATCAAAAACATAAGAGATAACAAGTGTTGGTCAGGTTATGAACAAAAAGGAAACACTTGCATATTATAGGTAGGAATGTAAATTTGTACAGCCATTATGGAAAACAATGTGAAGGTTCCATCAAAGATTAAAAATATAATAGAACTACCTCATGATTGGACAATCCCACTTCTGAGTCTATATCCAAAGGAAACTAAATCAGTATCTCAAAGAGGAAACTGCTTTCCCATGTTAATTGCAGCATTATTCATAAAAGGCAAGACATGGAAACAACCTAAATGTCTATCAACAGATGAATCAATAAAGAAAATGTGACATATCCATATATATATAATACATAATATTTATACAGCCATAAAAAAGGAGGGAATCCTGTAATTTGTGACGATATGGATGAAATTGGAAGATAGTGTGCTAAGTGAAATAACCCAGACCCAGAAAGACAAGTATTATGTGATCTCACATATTTGAGGAATCTAAAAATATCAAAATAGAAGCAGAGAATAGAATGGTGGTTGCCAGAAGCTGGGGAGTAAGGGAAATGGGAAGATGTTGCTCAAAGTGTATAAATATTCAGTTATAAGATGAATAAGATCTGGAGATCTAATGTACAAAATGGTAACTATAATTAACAATACTGTATTGCATACTTGAAATTTGCTAAGAAAGTAGATCTTAAGTGTCCTCACCGCGCACACACACACACACACACACCCCATGGTAAATATGTGAGGTGATGGATGTGTTGATTAACTTGATTGTGGTAAACATTTCACAATTTATACTTATATCAAATCACTACATTGTACATTGTGAACATATATTAATACAATATTTGTCAATTATACCTCAGTAAAGCTGGGTGAAAAAAAAGAATGTATTATACCAATCCTGAAAAAAAAGTACTGTCATCAAGATACATTTTTAAACATTTATACTTCTTTTTTCATTCAAATTTCTGTATAGTAAATAATAAGTGCCCCAATTAATTATTAAGTTTAGCTGAAATGTGATAAAGCAAGGATATCTGTCTGCCTGTTATAGTAGTTTGGAGTTAAACAAACCTGAACTTGAGTTATAGCTTTAGAACTTTACTAATGTGAGGCCATGGCCAAGCCTTTGAACTTCAGTTCTTTCATTCCTATAGGGATATGATTACATCTATAAAGTGGAGTTGCTAAGAGGATTAAATAAGATAATTTATGTAAAGTGATTTTTTTCAGTGGTCACTAAATGCTTTCTAACTGGTCACACCTAAGATAGCCATCACGCTGTGTAAGATGCTCAGAATGGTGTGTTTTCTTTGGGTATCTGGAAAACCCAGTGTCTTCTGCACGAGGATATTACTTTCCTTTACACGTAAATGAAAAGGAATGAAGTATCTTTGACTTCTCAGCAAAGGATCGGAAATTGAAAGCCAGGTTAATGCTCCTACAGAAAGAGCATATTGTGACTATCATCCCAGATCTAAGAGCCTGACATTTCGCAGCATGAACTCAAGAGTAGGAAGCCAAAAGCTGAGCCCTTCTTATAAGCCATGCATTAGGGTATCCTTTGCACACATATTAGCATTTCTGAGCTTAGGCTTTGTTTTAAAGTAGAAATACATCCTATGGGAGACTAGTTTTGTTATGACCACCATCTTACACTAATTTATGCTAACCGTGTCCTTAATTTTCCTTTGAAAAAAGTGCAACCTATACACAAAAACAGAGTAAATGAAGCTTGCTTATATGAAATCTGAAACATATACCCTGTGTGCTCGCTGTGTGGGGAGATTGGGCACTAATGGATATTCTATTACAAATCTTCTAATGAAAACATAAAGTTCCTCACTCACCTGAGGTTATAAACCACAGCTAATAAATGGAATTATATTGGTTTGAGTACTCTACTCAAGACAGAGGAGAGTGACAGTCTCCAAATGACTCTGCACTTGTACTCTTTATTACTTAAGTTACATAGTAGTTAACTCCGCATTGGAATTTAATATTTGTGGTAAGGTGGGACATCTAGATCCTATTCACTTGCCAAGTTTTCACTGAGGTTTAGATTTTAATTAGATTTCTTAGGAGTCTCTATTTTATCATAGACATTTTAATCAAAGTACTATTCCTTCTTCATTTATTTGTAATAGGTCTTCAGACTTTCCTTACTACAAGACTTAATTATTGCAGATGGCCGCAAATGGTGAACGTGCAATATACCTGATAAACAGCCATTCCAGAATCCAGCCCGACATCACCACCATAAGTCATGTGTTAGTTTCCTCAATGTAAGAGAAATATTTGTATTTTACGTTGCCATGTGTAATTAAAGGTTATGTATTTTAGGAGGGTGAGTGGCTTGGTAAGGAGGCAAAATATTGTATTTGTTAAGCAGACACTATGCCCAAGTTATTATGATGGGTATTTTAAAAATATAAACTCCTTCAATCCTGTGAAGTAAGTAGCATTAGCCTAAATGTTACACAGAGCAAGAAAATGGTTATCCTGAGTTTTAAACTAGTTAGACTGGCTCCAATAAGCTCTTCTTTCACTGCACCAAAATAACTCTGTTACTCTTAGATTTGTGTCTGTGTTTTGTTTATATATATATATATATATATATATATATATATATATATATATATAAATCCTGGAACAATTGCAATAGAGCCCACTTTTCCTTAGTCTTTGAAAGACATGAGTTTAACTATTAACATAATGTTCTCAGGAGTTAGGTAGATTACACAATGCGTGTGTACACATACAAACATTAATTTGCTTTAGCGATACAGAGACACCAGCCAACAACTCATTCAACGTTAAGTTACACGATTCCCTTGTTTTTAAGTTCACATCACTTATATGCCATAACACTGATGTAATACACCTTTTAAAATAATTTCTACCTCTTTTTTATTGTGAAAAAATACACATAACATAAAATCTATTATTTTAATCACTTAAAGTGTGCAATTTAATGGCATTAAATACATTCACAATATTGTGCAACTATGACCACTGTCCGGTTCCAGAACTTCTTCATTGCCCCAAAAGGAAATCTCACACTCATTACCGAGTCACTCCCCATTTCTCCCTTTCCTCAGACTCTGGAAACCAGTAATCTACTTTCTGTTTCAATGGATTTGCCTATTCTGGATATTTTATAGAAGTTGAATCATATAAAATATGGTATTTTTTGACTGATTTCTTTCACTTGGTACAATGTTTTCAAGATTCATCCATGTTGTAGCATGTATCAGTATGGCAATCCTTTTCGTTGGTGAATAATATTCCACTTTATGGATATCCCACTTTTGTTTATCCATTCTTCAGTTGGTAGACATTTAAGAGAGAAAAAAAAACTGTACATTAAATTTATATATCAACTAAAAGATGTGTTCACTTCTTCAAAAGACTAAAATATGTAAAACATACATCCCCAAATTGAAGAAGTGGGGTCACTTACTGAAAAAATCTATTCGAGCTGTGTCACTCTGTATATTATTTTATAGGATTGAATCAGAGACTAGATTTGGTGGCTCTTCCAATAAGTTTTAGTTTTATTGGTTGAACAGCAGTGTATTTCTTTTCATTTAAAAAATCATTATTGAAGAGTTAGCAAGTAAATGAAACAGTTTTTTACTTACTTGTCACCTATCCCAGGGTTTCATTAATTCTAGGAATGCCTTATATGTCCATTTTGATGCCAGAAAATTTCTGATTTAGTCTGAGTTCTTGCTGTAAAATATAAAATATGTAAAATTAAAATGTTCATCCTGCTTGTACATGAATGTTCACAGCAGAATTAGTTATAATAGCCCAATATAGAAATAACCCAAATGTCCATCAACAGGTGAATAGATGAACATATTATGGTATACTATGGTATACGCAATGTACTACTCAGCAATAAGAAGGACCAAACTATTCAGACATGCAGCGGCATGGATGGAGACCAATATAAATATGCTTAATAAAAGAAGTCAGGTAAGAAGTACACACTATGTGATTCCATTCATCTAATACTCTAGAAAATACAAACTAATTTATAGTAACATAAAGCACATCAATCATTGTTTGGTCAGGAGGCAAGGGAAAGCAAAGGAGAGAGATTACTAAGAGGAACCAGAAAATTTTGGGGAGTGATGGTTATATTTTCTATCCTGATCGTGGTAATAGCTTCACAGGAGTTTACGTGTGTCAAAATTTATAGAATTGTATACTTCAAATACGTGTAGTTTATCATATCTCAATTATACCTCAATAAAGCTATTTTTAAAATAGGTAAGTAACTAAATAGATACATAAATAAGTGCAGGTCCCAACTTCATGCCTGCTAATGACCTTCATCAACAGAAAATATAAAATAAATTATTACCATTAGCAGTAAAAGGGATGGGATGGCTAGAATTTTGTATTTTTGATACTAGGCACCATGGCTCTATCCTATTGGTTATGCTGAAGGAAACAATTTCAGTTATACATAACCTACTGATAGGGTCATCTGGTAATGAGTAAGAGCCTATATTTAGGCCCTCAAATTTTAAACATAACCATACTAAAAATATGCATCCACTACATTCCTGTATGAGGATATAAAAAAAAATATAGCAAGACAAATGGATCTATTTTAATGTCACAAACAGATTAAAGCTAGCAAGCATACCCAAGATGAAAACGGTCCTATTGTTATGCTGTTATTGGGCAGTTAAATATAATACACATCTGGCTAATTCAAGTGTGGGTATTGACAACTCAGTTTATGCCAATTCTTTATGGACAGGGTGAGCAGGTTGGAAATGCATAATCTGTTTATATGCATGATGACAGGAAAGTGATCAAGAAAACAAAGTAACACTAAACATGAGCCTAAAATTTTCTGATTTTTGTCCATTCTAAGTCATAGTCTTGAATATAATAGTCAAGTATACAGATTATATATATATATATGTATATATAACTAGTGTGTTTTCTTAGCATGAGACTTTAGAAAAAACACAAAAACATTTATTGAATGATTCTAAGATACTGTACTTAGAATCATGTTTAACCACATCCTTAGAATCATTGTTTATAGCACAGAGTCCTAAACAACCAGCTTTAAACCGTACTGTTCCCACCCCAATCTCCAGTTCCTCATGACCTGGAAAAGTGAGTTATTAACACACTTAGCAAAGAATATAGATCCAACCCATTTTAAAAATGTTTTGTGTCTCATTCACATGGGTACCCTGGACCTAGTACCTTTTATGATGTCTTCCTTTTGCAGTAAGACCTTTAGTACAGTAACTTGTTCTTAGTCATTTCCTGTTAATCCACAGAGTGGCTGTGAGCTGCTAGAGCACTGTTTCTTCAACTTGAGTATTTTTAAACCTATGCTGTCTTTGGCATCTTAATTCTATTTTAAAATCAGAATTAATTTTGTATCCCATGACCTCTGATCTCAGTCTCTTTCAATTCTCCTCTACATACCTACGTGCATGCGCGCACACACGCACACACACACACACCCCACTTCAGACTGAATATTCACTTTTTTCTTCAATTCTTGCTTCAAACTTATTGCCTATTGGGCAGAAACATGAAAACATCAATGCCACAATACTTGCTAATACTACTCCACTTACTGTTCCCCAGGCAATAGTAGCTCAGGGAGTTTCTGCTTAATCACTTCATGCCTAACATTATGTGAGTTTTTCAAGGCTGAGCAGAAATCTCCACTACACAGTAGAGGTCAGGATGCTGAATTTGCCCATGTGCATCTTGCAGAGAGTAATTTTCTCTCAGTGCTGGATCCCAGTCTTCTAATTGGGTCTCAGTGATAGAAAGAAAATGTGCTTCTTCCTACAACATGTTCCAAAGGGAATTTTTAAAACCCATATCAGCCAAAAGACATAATGAACAGAAAATATTATCTGGGGTTTCTGATGCCATTGCCTTTTGATTTCCATTTGCTTTGGTAATTGGAAGGTAGAACAGATGGTGACAATCTCATTGAATATGTTGTGCCCATTATAACAGCCCATTCTGCGAAGCAATTCTTCACAAGCAAAAGATGCATTAGAGGGGACTGTGGCTTTCAAAAACTAATCATGAGCTCAGTGGGATAGATGATTGTGCGGGGAGTAGAGTGGGCAGTTTATGGCCCTTAGATGCAGCTGTTTTGTAAAATCTGTGACACCTGTTGCAAACCACAAAGGAGGAAAATGGAGATATAAAAGTGGGCAGCTGGATTTGCCTAGATTATTAGTACCAACTCTAGTTTAGAAAAGCTACCAGACAGTACCCCAATGAGGCTAATTTCTCCCAAAATAGTGCCCTATTTCTGTCCTCATCTAAGGCCCAAGAAGACCAACTCCAAACTATATGGTTACCTCATATTTTGAAAGGCTGTAAGAAGCAAGTTCAACCGCAGGCAGCATCTATACAAAATATCAATGGAAGTGGCTTTGTTCTGCATAATGAGATCACTGTCAAGATCAGGCAACAGGTAGTTGTTGAAGTAACTGTCACATCTACGGCTTTCTACATCTACTGTCTCATTGTAAAAATCCTCTCCAATTATTTTAGCAAATGCTGTAACTTAAAATGAAATTGGTGTAATAAATAAAATGCTACAGGTGAATGAAAATCAGGTGCATACAAATACTATGCCTCTGTACATTTTCTAGTTTGTTCGAAGTCTTATAGAGACATAATGAAGCACTCCAGTTCTATTTGGTAATGTGGCATTCGTTATCGATTTATAGGTTTGAATTTGCAAGCCAAGCAATCAAGAATCTGTTTATTTCCTTCTGTGTGTTTTGCACATAATTGGAGTAAGTAAAAAGAAAAGAATGTGGAAACAATTCTGCTGGTGTGTGTAAAAGAAACACTATATTTTAAGAAAATACTATTCTACTTCTAAAAACAACAGCAACAACAAAATCTTCTCTGCTCCCCATTACATATCTGTTTGAAACTTATTTGTATTGCTTACATGTTCCCATTAAATGTAAGCTGTGATTCTCAGCAGCTTTTTTAGCCTGTCTTTTCTTAAAGGAATCATATTTTTTCCATCATATATCCAACCTTATCAGAAGTTTCCCTTTTTAAATAGAACCAAACACATATTTATTTAATTTTTATTTTCTTATTATGCAAATTGTACATGCTTATTAAATAAAAATGAGACCCCAAAGAAAAAGAAAACACAGAAAAGCAAGAATTTGCAGACATCTATCCATGCTCATATTTTGATGTATTTTCCAGTTGTTTAATGCAAGATTTTGAAAAATATTTAAAAATTGCCCTTGACATTTTGCAATTAAAAAAATCGTTATAGAGATACAATTCCAAATGCTTTATTTTTTAATTACTTGGTAACATACACTTTGTGAATGAATGTTTAAATGTTGAATAAAATTTTGTTGATTAGATATTATCAAAAATTTTTAAAGTTCATTATCATTTTGAACATTCAGGTTGTTTCTAAATGTTTTGATATTATAAATAATATTCTGATGGAGAATTTGTGCATAAGACCATTTTATATTACAATGATATATTTAGAAAAATTTCAAATTCAGCCTTTATGTTTACAACAGTAGTGCCATTTTACACTCCAGTTTATGAAAGCGATTATGGATATTATAAGGGTTTCTTTTAATGTTTGCTTATTTGATGAGCGAAGATGGTATCTCATTTTAATTTATGTTTCTTTGATTACTATGAAGTCGAGTATTTTTCCCTTTATTTGTAATCTAATTTTATTTTCTCTTTCATGAATTATCAATGTCTTTAGTATATTTACACATTACAGGCTTTCAATTCTATTCTTTATATGAGTGTTCTCTGCAGTGGAAATGTACCATCATACCTGATGTACTTTTAATTCCTGACTTGTTGCCTTCTTTTTAATTTCGGCTGTTTTTTCTGGAAGAAGTTTTTAACTTATATGTAGATAAATATTAGTCCTTTGTCATTTGTTCTGTGGCTCTTAAAGCTTGGAAAGTCTTTATCAGCACCCGTATTCAGAAACTCAATGGTTTAAAGAAAGATTATACAGATTCTTTTCATATATTTAACCCTTTAATCCATCCAAAGTTTATGTTCTGTAATAAGCTGTGGCAACCAAAATTGATTCATTTTTCTGTAAATGTTAATCAACTCTTCCATCATCAGTTACCGAATCATCTTTTTCTTTGTTATTGACTGGGAATGCCTCAATAAGTAATACACAAACACACATGCACGACATGCACACATACACACATGCATCATGCAGGTAATTTATTTCTGTTCCCTTAACACTTTTATCAGTGAATTTTATCTTAGGTCTTCACTTCCCCTTGGGCCCTGCGTATTAGAACTGCTCACTATCTAACCCACTTAGTTCCTTAAACTTTGCAGTGCCATATCTGTCCCCAGCTATCTCCCATATTTTTTTTTTTTTTTTGACAGAATCTCGCTCTGTTTGCCTGGGTAGAGTGAGTGGTGTCATCATAGCTCACTGGCACCTCAAACTCTTGGGCTTAAGTGATCCTCTTGCCTCAGTCTTCTGAGTAGCTGGGACTACAGGTGCGTGCCATGACTCCCAGGCTAATTTTTCTATTTTTAGCAGAGAAGGGTCTTGCTCTTGCTCGGGCTGGTCTCTAACTCCTGAGCTCAAGAGATCCTCCCAGCCAGAGTGCTAGGATTACAGGCGTGGGCCACTGCACCTGGCCCCTCCCCTAAATTCTCAGCAATGCTTGCCTTTAACATGGCAGCACACCTTCCAGATGAGCCCCCCAAACCAACACAGGGACTCAGAGACTTGGAAACACACAATATAGACTGCCTCTTCTCCCCCGCCCTCCCACGGAAGAAACCTAAGGCTATTTATTTTCTTCTTCCATCAAAATTAGTAATGATTTGCCATTCCCTTAGGGCAAGACTAGACTCTTTACTTACCCAAGTAGCAGTTAATCCATCAAACCAAACTCCTTCAAGGCTGATACTGCATGTGCTATATCAGAGGCCACAATACCTGGCATATTAGTTTCCTATTGCTGTCGCAACAAATTTCCCCAAACCACAAACTTAGAGACCTAAAACAAAACAAATGTATTATCTTAGAGTTCTGGAAGTCAAATATCTGAACTGGGTTTCACTGGGCTAAAATCAAGGTGTCGAGAAAAGCTGTTTTCCTTTGAGATCTAGGAAGGAACCCTTTCCTTTCATTTCTCAGCTGTGGAGACTCCTCCATTCTTTGGTTCATGGTCCCTTACTTCACTATCTAAGG